>WURT03085821.1:0-12887 GCA_009936505.3 Holothuria glaberrima | reverse complement strand
TATTAACATGATATCTCAAGTAGGATTGCTGTGAGGGATCTCATGCTTGTCATGTGGATGATTCATGTTTGTTACAACATTACAAATCAATTGCATGCACAGTGGCTCATAAGGTAAAGGACCGCCCAAGGAACTACGCTGGCATGTGATTTGCCATACGTAAAGCTTGAATACACAAATATGCAAAATGCCCTGCAACCCGTGTGAACATATCTTCTTCGCTCCAACCGTTATTCTTTTTGCCAGAAGTCCAAAAACTAGTAGGATATTATCAGCATTTACCTCCTCCAGAAGTAAAGAAGCTCAGCGAAATGTGTCTGTACAAAGACATGGAATCCAAACTCGCTGTTTGAAGTAAAGATAAGATAGAGGAAAATGAGTAATTACTAATTTATTTTACTGGCGTTCTCGTTTGTTTAAAAAAAAAAATCGCGGCTGGCATCTATTCAGTGTGTTTGAATGTGGATGGAACCATTATTAACAGTTGTGTATACAGAGAAAAAAATGTTTCTTATGGTCATAGTGGCAAGTCATTAAACTTTTCCTCCCTTAAAAACATTTAATTTCGTGGAGAATATTTGTTAGACGTTACGGACTCACACTACGTTAAACCAAGTGCCCATGTAAGTAAGAAATGAACGTTTTGAAATTTGTCCACAAGCGAATTGTAAACAAAGGTACGTAACTCAACTGCTTGCAATACTAATTGCGTTTTTAGATACCTCTTGTAAAGGAACAGTCCAAATGAAAACTGAATATTCATAATAGTTTTTCCTGTTCGAAAAAGCCGTTGATCCCCCACGTGTAAGTCTAACAAAAATGATTACTGTTGCCAGGAAACTGTTTAATAAATATTCATCTACAGCCTTATTACAATTCCATTGACAAACTAACAATGTAAATGGCTCAATGGCTATATATGAAAACACAGGTATTGGAAACAATGTGATATAGCTTCTTGACTTAAATCCTCTGGGTCCCTAATGTAAAAGTTTCTTATTTTGTCAAATATCTTGAGTTAAAGGTTTGGTGGGACTGTGAGCTAAGTGAGAAACAAAATTCTTAGTAGATTCAACTTATAACTTTTGAATAAGCAGGACACAAAAATTATCATATTGACTACACTGTGGAGCGGTATGACACACTTATTCGCATATACGGGATAAACGAGTAGTATGTATGGCGTTGTGAGCCGCATGATTTGTAATGATATATACATATGTCAAGTCAAAGACTCGCTAAGCCTTTTGGCTTTCTGGTTACTGTGTGTCCAGGAGGGTTCATGCCTTACATGAAATACAGAGTGAAATGTATTTAATACCCTCTAGTTCATTTCCTAATATGCTGACAGCAAACATTTGGACCTTTTCTCACCTCAGCCCCAACTGCCATGGTGGGACTAAGTAAGGCTGTGCATGGCTGCATAAATTTGACTGGGGATGCTTAAACACTGAGCACCAGCTGGTAACAATTGTTAAAGATGTGGCAACAATTGTTAAAGATGTGGCAACCCCAATGCTCACACAGTGGTGTAATGAGTACCAAGTGCAGGTTCAAAGATGTGAACCCGAGTATAGATAAATGTCTCCCCCCTCTCCCTCCAAAAAAGGAAAATATTGTATGATGCTGTCAACCAACATTGTTACAAGAAAACTACTGAAAACTATCAAAGTCCTACATTTGACCTGCTTTTAGTAACTTTTAATCTACAAATTCCTACTTTTCATCTGGTTTTGTTAACAAAGTTGACCTTTTCTTTTATTCTATTTTTTTTTCCTTCAGGTCCATTTAAAAGCCTGCACATTATCTACATGTAATCTTTTGTTTTCTTGAAGGTTTCAGTCCCAAATGTTTTCAAGTTCAATCTTATGAAGTATATACTGTATTTTACCCCTAGGGGTTTTTTTATTGTGGCCCATTAGTAATGTTTTATTATAGGAATTTTTATTGTGACCCATTAGTAATGTTTTATTATAGGAAGAGCTTGAGTGATCCTTTAAGCAAAGGCATCAACTTGTCACATTTGGGAAAAATTTTCAATCCCAGAATTAAAAGTTAACAACAAATGTTAATTTTTGAGATTATTTATGAGTACTGAAAATATGCAAATAGTGTCAAAAGTTTGAAAAAAAAACATATTCATGGAAGAGTTGTTTGTCAAAACAAGAGTTCAGTTTTGTCCTGTGTAACAGGGACACCAAACAGAGGTTTTCCATGAGATACTGGATACATCACTAATTTCCCTGACAAAAGGGGTCTAGAATGTTAAAAATGGTTTGCAGGGTTATCTTCTATCTAGAAAGAAAATGCAGTTTCAAAGAGGAGATTGGGTTACACGTAGAAAATATTCTCCTTAAAAATGGGATGCAATTTGGTGTCCAACCAGGGAGTTGCTTTTTGACAGCAACTCCCTGGTCCAACAGTGTCCCTGTTACTAAGTGAAACCAGGGAGTTGCTGTCAAATAGCAACTCCCTGGTGAAACTTTGGTCTCAAAACTTTGCTGTGCACAACTGAGTGAGTGCAATTTGACAAAATAAGCATTTCTTCACAGTGACCTTACAGTACAATGGAAATACATCAGAATACTCTTGAATGTTCTGAATTAAATTTTATTTAAATGATCATATTAAATAATTATGTGTAACAGGACACCAAAAAGGTACATGTATTGTTACACTGGGAATCAATATTTTGATCACAGTGCTTTTCCATGGATGCAGGCACTGAATTAATGCAGCTGCACATATTTTAGTGTACTATGAAAGTGCTTCGTAAAAATCTTGCTACTATTTTAAAACTTGGGGTTACAAAAACTTCATCTCCAAAATGAAAGATGCTTTACTACATTTGTCACTTGGACTGTTTCAGTGTCCAAGTTACACAAGAGATATTTGGGCATAATATTACAACCCCTTTTTTATATTTTTTTAAATTTAGAGTATAAGGCATCTCTATAGCTTATGACTGGGACCATCTTCCACTAATTCAAGGGTTTTATGTTCTGACGATTTTAAGGTCAAATAAATGAAAATGTAATGTTGGACACCAAATCTACTGCCTCACTTATTTATAAAAGAATCACCCTTTTGCCATTTTGAAGAGTAAAGATTTTCTGAGTGTATTTTTGTTTACAGTATATGAGGTCTTCTTGGCATAAAATCTATTGATTACAAATTATTGATCAGTGGCAATTTCCCTCAACTGTCTGTATAGTCCTGATTTCCCAGGACTGTACGTTATTGATCTCACACAGTTAGATGAAAACAACTTGCAGCATTGAGAAAAGGTTTCATTTTACTTTTATGGTAGTCTGCCCTTATTAGGAAGTGACAATTTGCAGATTACAGTGTCAGACATGGTATTTCAAACTGTGCTTTTTAAGAAGTGTTTTCTCAAGAGAGGATACTGGGCTGCTGTACCCAGCTTGGTTGTCATGGTAACTGTGTGTACTCAAAGATACCCACATATTAGGGACGCAACAAGTCTAACAGGGGATCCCAGAATGTTTGTCTAGCACTCAGTCAAACATCCTAGCATCTACTCGAAAACCTCTCAGCAGCTCATCCTCCTTTCCATCAGTGATTTATATCCTGTAGAATTCATTGTGTTAGTTTGAGAACAAACCACTTTGTAAACTCTCCCTCTATTTGTCCAAGATTAGTGGACTTTCTCCTGCAAACAATGTTCAACTATAGCTCCACAAATTTTCTGGACCTTGTGCTGAAGTTGTCAGTATTTGGACTTAGCAGTGAGAGTGTATTTTTGTCCATCAGGGAGTTGAGTTTTAATTCATTCAAGGTTGGATATGAGAGCTGCGTATTGTTTTTATGAGTGGATTATTTGCATTCATGAGCCAGAGGTCTGCTTACTTAGCATTTTCAATGCCACTGACTTCTAATTATGTGGTCATCACTTGGCACATGAAGATAAGAGCAAACTTGGAAATGTTATTAGGTTGGAATATAAAAACACTGTGTTTATGTAATTACCTCAAGGATGTCCTTTAATCATGATTACATGTGATGAGCTAATACTGAGAGAAGTTGGAATCTTAAAATATCCAGACTGATAAAGAATCCCTTTTGTCAACAATTACTTGTATGATCCTACAAGAGCTTGAAATAATCCTTAGTGATGTTGGACTCTGTACTGTGAAGGTTGTTACATTGCTTCCATCATTAACAGTGTTGAAATTAGAAAACATCGCTGCATTGCCACTTAGCTACCTGTATTACCCGTTCAGCAAAAGTACCAGGTTATTTACTGCTCCTGAACCCACATTTGGTGTAACATATGTCGCAAATCGCAGTTTTCATGGTAAATTGATTTGCAATTTGCCTGTCATGTGAGAAGTGGGTGCATTTAAATCATTGGAAAGGAACTTTTGAAGTATGTTAAATATATAGAGTTGTCATGGTGATTCTGTAATGTATCAGCCCAGCCTAGCTGTGCATACACAGTTCAAGAATGTTCCATAAAAATTATGGCTTTGGAAGCACAGCATTTGTAAATGTTAATATCCATCAGAACTCTCTAACGTGCCAGCAGGATTCTTACTGAAATGCATGCCGTTACATGGCTATGGTTGTGGATTTTGTGTAAAACTTTTTTTCCTCGGTGTGTCTAATTTCTGTGTTTTGTGGCAGGATTCCTTTTTTCAACTGGTTGCTTCTTTTAAGGTTTCATTGTGTTCGTAAAGATTTCAATCTGCAGAGCATACATAGTTAGTTAACTTCTGATTTGATAGATTCATTCCACATCTTAATTGGATTCCCCTTAGGACAGGCTGATTGTGCAGTCACAGCATCTTTTCATTTCTGCTTGGTTGTAAATACATTTTTGAACTTTTAGCAGGTGATTGTGTTACTGAGGAGTTTATCCTTTCTACCAAATGACTGTATGATCAGTTCAGAAGTCTTATTTTGTTTCTTGAGGTGGATAAAATAGTCACTACCTATGTAGGATGTGATCTGCATTTCAGTAACTTTTTTGGTGATCAATTTTCTCTTTTTTGGTATTTGACTTTAAGAATTTTGCCTTTTAGAAACATTTACAGCTTTATATTTGTTGTTTTCCCGTAGTACTGTACAACAGTTTCCAAGTGCTGTTTTATTCTTGGAACTTTGAAGGAATGCTTCTCAGATTTTATGAATATTTGGTAAACTTGGAATATTCTTGGAACTGGATTTGACTTTTTTTACTCAGATTGAGGAAGGTTCTCAGCTTTGTAATAAGTTTACAAAGTCAAAACAATGTCTCAAAACGGAAGCACAAGCCCTCGTTTGATAATTCGTATGAACAAACGGAAAGCGAAAAGAATTTATCTTTCTCGTGCATCTAAGCTAGAGCTGTTTACCCAAAAACTTTTAGATGGCAGCAGTTACCATGGTAAGGAAGATCAAGATACTGTACATGGCATGAATTTGGAATATTCCACACATATTGTAGTTGTTGTAGTGCTTAAATGCTACTATACAGTAGTATCATAGACAGAAGGGACTCTTCCAATTGGGGGGGGGGGGAATCTCAAAAAGTTGCCCAAATTTCGTTGCAGTTCAGGTGCATAAAATAGACCACCAAATCACTTATGCATGCAAAGCATGCAGAAATTTTTGGACATTTTTGGGGTATTCCATTTGAGAACTCAGTAGAAATTTCACTTTTAATTCATCTCTGAGGAATTCACCTGTTCTGTGCCCGAATTTTTGTCGTTTCCTGCCCGAATTTTTGTCATTTTCTGCCAGAATTTTCAACCTCAGGAATTTTTTGGGGGGCAGTCTACCCCCTGCCCCCCTCCACCTCGTACACCTCTGGGTAGTAGATACTTGAACACTTAGGAAGATTTGAACTGAAAAATGATGAGAAATTTATTTCTATTAAAGAGACAATATCAGTATTCAAAGGCTATGAAGCTAAATGTTCTCAAAGCTTATTAGTGGGTGGTAAGGTTAAACTGCATTACTTTTGGGAGGAAATATTGCAAATTTAAACAACTAGACAAAAATCTATCTTGGCTGACTTTTAATAAGAGGTATATTTAATTCGGAAAATATCAGATGAAATTATGTTTTAATAATAATATTATTGAGTTGGTATGCACTTATGCTGAGCACTATGATGTTCATGTGTATAGTCTATAAATGAATATTTACATATTTACATGGGTCATGTCTACTAGTCTGTTACGATGTACAGTCACAATGTGGATACTGTATGTCTTGTCTGGTAAATGTACCTTGAATACATATTTTTTTTTTTTCAATATCAGTCAGAAGGGTGAATTGCATGTTGAAGTTACAGTATTTTAAATAAAATGATGGGCTGTTGTGGGTAATATTGAAAATGATGTGAATAGCTTAGTTTTCCATAACAAAGAAATTCTTGAGCATTGATAACCACATTGCAGATAATGTAATGACATTGTAGACCCACTGTATTCCAATCCCCAACAGTTTAATGAACTAATACTGATAACTGAAAAGAAAAAAAAAATGTGTATTTCAAAAAACATTTTGTAATGTTTCATTAGACAAGTTTGTCTTAAATGTGAAATATATTACCCTCAATATTTTGGTTCAGTTATTGCCACATGCTGGAGACAGTAGTTTAATTTCTTTGCATGTGGACCAATGTTCCAGCAATGTGATGCAGAAATCACATACTACCACACAAAATCTTTCTGGCCTTTTTCATTAGAAATTCTTTATGGTACGTCTTATGTACTTTGTGTCAAACGAAATTGAGATGCAGTCTTATGCATTCTCATAAGAAAAAAAAAAACAACTCACTGAGGTAAAAGTAAATCTGTATGCTTCAGAAGTATGTTGCTTTTACTGCATCATATTACTAGGGGACTGCTCTCTGTTCAGATGTCTCTATATTACATGAAGGCCAGTGATAGGATAAGGGTTAAGTAGGTGAGGGTTTAGGTAGCTGAGAGTATTATGGTAACATTTATTGGAACAGAGAAGTCAGAAGAGTTAGATGAGGTTTTACGGCCCAGTTTCTAACCAATTGGTTTAAGTCGAGCCGGCCACGGCCTTTTTTCCGGTTGTGGCTCACTGGCTTGTTTTCTCTACTCCATTGCTTATGCTGAGTACCAAGCACAATGGCAGTAGGTTCCATTTTTAAAGTAGTCAGAAGTCAGAAGAAGGTGTCACGGTAGCCACATTACTATGCACTGATATTGTAGAATTGTTAAAATTCACATTCTTTAAACCTGTTTTTGTCAACAGATTACCGATACCGTAAAGATGAAATTTTTAAAAGAATGAAGATTTCTACCTTTGTCACATTGGTAGGTTTCCTGCTGGTTTAATATAGCTATGAAGAATATATTGTATTCATTCAAGAAGTTTAAAAATGAGAGGTAGGATTATAATTGAAATCTTCTGTACTTGATGTTGCAAATATTTGTTACCCATGCTGGTAGTATTTCAGGCCAACCAATCATATGGCTGTAAGTGGTTTTCAAACTGTCAAAGATCATTGTTCAGGGATGAGGCAGGCTTCTTTGGACAAACTATAACAGCACATACTTGGACATGTATCAGAACTGTTTCAGCAGGCTGCTCTGCTGGTGTATGGTCAGCTCACTATTCTAATGAGTTCTTTGCCAGCAAAGATGGTTTCGCTCTGGATAGAGAGAGCGGACAGTTTATAAGAGGTGCCGAAGAGGGCATACAAGGCATATTAAGGTGAGCACCCAAGCCTGAATTGGGGAAGGGTCTCAAAGATAATCTAGCTAGAGGATACTGGTCATTCATCTAGACACTCCTGAAGAAGCTTGCCTCAACCCTGAACCATGCATGACAGCTTCAAATCTGATGTGTTACGAGGGAAATAAGAGGAAATTTGATAGGTTCAACTGGTTTTTCAAAGTAAAAGTATATGTCCTCTATGGTATTAATGCAAACATTTTAGCCCCTACATAGTATTGCCTAAGGCCAAGACAAAAGACAGTGTACAATCTCACATGGGTTATGTGGCTCATTAGTGTTGCATGAAGCCACAAACTTTAATTACTGTATTGTTGAATCCTGCTAAACGGTATTCTTAATGACTAATGAGCATTCCAAGGGGATCTGAGTGTCTTATGTGACTGACGTCATTGTCTGCCATTTATAAATTCTTGCTTTAAAATTGGTCACATTCCTTTTTGCCGTCTGTTTTGCTGATGAGTTTCAATAAATATGTAAGTAGATCATTTGAAATAAGACTCCAAGTGGAGAAAAGAATTTGGTAAAGATGCTGTCATTTTTTGCAACTTGACTTGTCAGACAAATTTACATTGAGATAATCAGTTTCTTAGCAACAAAATGTAATTTTCATGATAATTACAGATTCTTATTAAGATTTGAAAAACTCTTGATTAGAAACAACATGTGAATCCAGAGGCCAATAATGTGAGGGTTGATATTTGATGCTCGGGTAATCAGGTCTCTGGAGATGCCAGTTACTAATTGTATTTTTGTAAAATCTTTGCCAACTTTGCTTCCAACCTGATTTTCAGAAACATAAAATTGTCAAGCAAAAGAATTCTTGAGTTCTGATTGAAGCCAGTGTCATCTCTGAGATACAGTATGTATGAATGTTGCCAACATTTTAGTACTGTGGTTGAGCTGTAGGCCTTGGCCCAAAACTGCAACTAGGGTAATGGTTTCAGCCTAGCATAAATTTGTTCTCCTTATACTATACTTAGGGTGGTTTGCTTACAATTGAAGAGAAATATGCCAACATACTTAAAATAAATTAAAAAGGGCTGAAATTGGCATTTTACAAGCGTCAGGCCTTTCTTTTGTCTGCGTGCAATGTTATGAGAACAGTACCCATAGTCTTCAGTTTTGCATCTCAAAATACCACTCCTGTTCACTTTATGAATTAAATAAGTCCAGACTTTATGCAGACTTCGTGAATTGATAAGTCAGGAGCCATCTTGGTAAGCATTGTGTTAAATGTGTAGGTACAGTGGTGACACTATGTCCACAATGTTTTTGTTACGTCCGGCCATTATTTGCAGGCGCGGATACGGGGGGGGTGCACCCGGCGCACACCCCCTTTTTTCGATGACCAATGATTTTTTATCAACGATTTTGCAAAAAAGCAAAAAAAAGTAAAAAAAAAAAAAAAAAAAAGGTCCTTCTGGTGGTAGGCAATTGGAGTTGGTCTTGAGGCCTCTGTTTATTGTATGCTAGGATTTACAGAACAACATGGTTCCTGATGTTCAGGGGTTCCCCATTAAGTTTCTTTCTTTTTCACTTGCTGCCTGCCTTTTTTTTTTCTTTTTTCACTGGCTGGCATGAAAATATTTCTGACGAGAACATTTCACTGTGAAGGCTCTTTTTAGCTGGAATAACATTACCCAGTTAATAAAATTATCAAGGAAAATAAATGTTCCCAACTTGGAAAAGGCATCTTCCTCTATACAGTAGATCTGGGAGTTGCTATTTGACTCCTTGCCTGCATTGATCAGTGTCCAAATTTTGGATGAATCAAATGCTAGTCCGGAGGACAACCACCAGGGTAATATTTGGTTGTCCTCCCGAGAAAAAGGTTGTCCTTTAATTGAAACTTCAGTTATAATTTTAGTCATATTTTGCGTTATACTTAAAAATCGCCACATTTTACAAATCATGGTATCACACAAACTGGTATTCTGCGTGCACGAAACTTAAACCGGCTTTAGTTGATAGTATTACAACGTTACAGGGAGTATGAAATTTCCTATATTTGTAAGCGTAGATTACAACAACACTACAATTTCGCGCGCTAAACCATTACTATGAAAAGCAATCTGGGAACAGGTTTCTATTCATAAGCAAAACTTTCGACGCAACATACTTTCCCGGCTCTCTGATTAAGCAAAATCATTGTGACCATGCAGTACAAGGCACCGTTTCCTTGTCTCATGTAAGGTTTAAGGTTCTAATTACGAGTTATAAAATTGAGGAAAAAAAGCGCAGGCCATTAATTAAAACTTTGTGAAAACATTCAGTCATAATATTGGAAGTTTACATCGCTACCAAAGCAGCTTGTGACAACATGTTTCAAAGTACTCTGGCAGTGCAATCACAAAACGCACACAAACTCAGTGGGAGAATCTCATAAACGAAACTGCATGTGAGAAATTTTACACACAAAATGCTCCATTGAATGATGTCATGAGTTGTGATTGGCTGGTTAGCATGGAACCAATCACAATGGTTTTTATATAGATTCTGCTTGTAGCTCGAGTAAACCTGCATAGCTGGTCTCTTTGGCAGTTTTTGTTGTTTTTTCGCAGTGAATTAATGATCTCAACGTAAACATTACGTTCGCTATGCGTGCTACAGTACTTAAAAGTCGAAATACATACAGAGCTAGGCCAAGTATACAGTACATTGGCTTTGTGCACAGTTTTGCAATTATCGGAAATGAACACAGATCCATCAGGCCTGCGTGTTAAAATTTTTAATTACGCTGTATGGAATTTACGGTGACAGGATTTCCTCAGTCGTCCAAAGGACAACCTTAAACAACAGTTTTGAGATTAGTTAGTCGTCCGACGGAAATTCTGGTCATCTCGGACGACCGGACGACCGTAAAAATTTTGGACGCTGTTGATGCTGTTGGAAAAATACACTTCCAAAGCTCTTTTGCATTTACCAAAGGAAGGGGGGCGGAGACCCTACTTAGGCATCATTTTATCTTTAATCTTGACATTCACTTATCCTTAATGTGACTGATTCATGGCTTGATTTATAGCAGTCAAGATTGTAAAATTTACAGGAAAAATTTTAAATCCATTGCAAAATGTATACTTTGCCAATATATCAACCACCCTTCTGCACTTGTCTGCCAAATAGGAATTTTCCTATAATCCTAGTATGGGGGCTTCATTTAGATATATCAATGATAATACAAATATTAGCTGATCACTCCTTCAAACCTCTGTAGTTGAGGAAGTTTGAAAATATTTCCGACTTTTGATATCAATACTTTTGTCTAAGTATTAATTTAAATTTGTTCTGGGTTCCATTTTGACAGTGCATGGACCACATGGTTAAAGATGCATACAGTGTTCAGATTTTGGAGTAATCAATATTAACTGCCCTCTTATGTTCTATATGCCTTTAAAATATGGAAAATGTGGATGACTCCTGGGTATGAAATATTTAGGTGATAACAGTACTTTTGCCATCTCAGCAACAATCATTTATTGATCGACAAAAATTGATTTTCTGTTGATCAAGGTTTTTTCATCCTTGTGACAGGTCATTCAAGTGTATTCTATGAAAAGCAATGGAAACTTCAATGAATTTGGTAAGTGTATGCTTTATTTAAACCCAAAAGAAAGAGGCATTTGTACAAAGTGCAAAACATTGAAAATATTGTCAGCATTATAAGATAAAAATTTCACTTTCTTATTAGACAGTGTAGGCTTGTTTGACTTCTCTCCTATTTCCAATTGTCACATTTGCACCGAGTTTTTTGAACCAGAGTGCTGTAGTTCTACTTTTACTTGACTTAATGTTTTAGAAATCTTGTGCAGATGTTACCTTATTTGATATAAGATTGCATATAGAACCTTTTAACTTGGGCCAGGTCGAAAACGCGGAAACCGCGGAAATCGAAAAATCGGGACAACCGTCCAACAAAGTTTCCGCGGTTTCCACAGTTTCCACGGTTTATCGAAAAATTATCACTCTGCAGTAGAACTAGAGTAGTAACTCAAGCTATAAACTGCAGCACATGCCTTAACTATAGGTTTTGTACAAACCCACCAGGTGGCTAAAATGCAAATGTCATTTCATCACTGTAACATTCTCTAGTCTGCAGGCGACAACACGATTGCTTCAGCACAGTACGTCAACGAACTGCACGTAATGAAGAAAATATGTCGTACATATCACACGTAAAATACTTTTCCGCGCTTTCCGTGTTTTCGACCTGGCTATACGGCCAGGTCGAAAACGCAGACATGCAGAAAAATTTTCAATCTGTTTGAAATACAGGAAACGAATGGAAGAATCAGGACGAAATATGGAGAAAAAATATTCATCGAGAGTTCTAAAAACTGTTCACATGGCTTTCGTTACACTGATCAGGAAGTGATGAAGAAAATATGGCGTACAAATCACACGTATTATACTTTTCCGTGCTTTCCACGTTTTCGACCTGGCCATATGGCCAGGTCGAAAATGGGGACACGCGAAAAAATTTTCAATCTGTTTGGAATACAGGAAACAAATGAAAGAATCAGGACGTAGGTGGAAATTGCGTATTCGTAGTACTGTTAGAGATTTGGTATGCCTTTACTCAGTACGAAAGCGCATATTTCAACGTAAAATCAAACGTCGCAGAATAAAATATTAAATCTGTATAGTTGATATATGAAAGTATGAATGAACGAGCGAACGAACCGACCAACCAACCAACCAACGAACGTTCCAAAGGCCACAAGATATTCATCCAGAGTTCTGAAAACTGTTCACATGGCTTTCGTTACACTGATCAGGAAGTGATGAAGAAAATATGTGGTACAAATCACACGTGAAATACTTTTCTGCGCTTTCCGCCTTTTCAACCTGGTTTAGTGTAACCAATAACACGTGAACCGTTTTCAGATTTCACCATTAAACTCGCACTGGCGTTTGCCACTTTCAAGCTTCCAATGTCGTCACCTGAGGCACTTGAATAACACATGTTTAATACGCATGTGTACAAGACAGTGCGGTAGTCGAGTCCCCGCCTTTAAAATCCATTACTCACCTGCCTATTCTGCGACGGCGTTATTTGTATGCAACTCCAAGTCTGAGTCTGCAGTCACAAGGTCGAGTCAGAGTGCGGCCCCCCCCCCCCCCCCCCCCCCCCCCCCCCCCCCCCCCCCCCCCCCCCCCGCCCCCCC
>WURT03085810.1:0-12887 GCA_009936505.3 Holothuria glaberrima | reverse complement strand
CGGAAACCAACTGAACAGATGTCATCCGTTATGATTAGAACACACTACCGGTAACCGCATTCAACCCCATCAAGCTCCAATTTTATGTTCAGAAAGCTCCTCAAGTTCATAGCCAGTTCATAAAGCGCATACCCAACCCATCAAGCCCATCTCTCACTCATCAAGCTCCTATTAAGCTCATGAAAACTCATAAGGCTCCGAGAAATAAAGCGCAAAGGGGGTATCTCATTACCCCAACAATACTACTACTTACAGGTAAAACAATATGCAGCTATGCACAGAAATACAAAGAGGTGAATCGTAAGGAACTTAATGCTCATAATATACAAGAAACAATTTGCATTAAGAAAGATAGAGGCACAAAAGAAATTTCTTGAAATACTTCTTTACGAATATATATTTGAGGAATTTCATGTTTAGTATCGAGGGAATTTCAGACGTTTACACCACAACTTCTCACGAGAGAGTGAGCAAACATTGTCCGTATGAACAGATGAAAGGTTGTATTAGATTACGTTTTCTACTTGTAGGATAGTTATGATGAGTACTATTTGGGTAAAGAAAGAAAATTCAAACCAAGGGGAGTTGGTTATTGTTGTGACTATGTAAAAAAGTACCTAAATGGTATTTATTGCGATACTTTAAAGTAAAAATATTAACATTATAAAAGTAATGAAGAGCATGGCAGTAGGGTGGAACATTTGAGATTTCACGGACAACCCCGCTTTGGAGAACAAAAAAATTGTCGGTGTAGGTTTGGGAGGAATTGCCTCATAAAGAAATACCGTAAATAAGCTGAGGGACTACTAGAGAATTATAAACAGTTAATAAGTTTTTGCTAGAAACATAATATTTTAACCTATCCAAAAAAACAACCATTCTAGAAACGGATTTTGCGACATCATCAGTCTTGCAATCTTTCGTATAGGGATCTTTATCCTTTTTCACCGGGTTTTCATATTCCTGTGCGTTGGTAACGTACTTTGCATATTGCTACAAAATTATTGGAATTGTATATCGTGTTTTACAGGGCTAGGACATGTATAGCGGTACAGAGTGTTAATCCCAACCTTGCAAACAGCTTCTTTTTTGCATAGTTTTGACTTACAGTACCGTAAACTATCAATAACGTACACAATGCCGTGGTCTTTGGGTTGCTATTTCAATATAGTGGGGCTTCCCGCATTGCTTGTGGCAACAGATTTATGTTTGCAGTGGAACCAATTGAGCTAGCAGATACGACAGCTCTTTCTAAGTTGCTTCGAAAGAATGTTAAACAAGCTTAAACAATGTCATAGTTTTTTGTATCTTACATTATTGCTGTCACTCTGTGTAATAAATAAGTCGTGTGCACTTTAAGGGGAATAAACAGTTGCCCAACTTTATTTCGTCACATATCACTAAGTTCAATATCGAAAATTTCCTTTTGTTGCCCTAGCAAGTATCTTTCGCGGGGTTTCAAAAGTATTGCATATTTGAGGACAGAGGTCACCCAATGATTTATTTTACATGTATACAACAATTCAGTAAGAAAAAACATTGTCAAATGATTGAAAAGTGCTATCCATAATTATCTAGATACCATTACCAGCACCTTAACTTGATTTAGTTAAAATAGGGAAAGAGCAGTCACCCCAAATTAATTTAAAATTAAATTTATTATGCATGAATTGAACATATCAGTAACTAAAATGTCGTCACATGATTAAACAGGTCCATTCATGAAATACAGGGGTATACTAATTCAAAATTGGGTGACTGCATTTTCCCTCAGACGAAGTCAGGAAGGTCCGAAGGAACTGGAGATCATCGAAGACCCTGTACTAGCCTGACCGTAGATTAAAACCAGGCAAGATATTTCTCTCTCTTTTTTGTGCCAATCATGCTCAGGTCATGTAACGCTTATTCGACAGCTCAGAGTGTATCCTCAGTCCGTTAGGCCACACTCCCAAAGGCCGGGGATGGGGGATCTTGCTCTGCACCACTGATCGACAGTTAAACTGACTGCAAAATTAATTTCTTAACTGGACAACTTCCTGGGACCCGATTGAAATCATTCATTGAAACCACCACCCCCCCCCCCCTTCAGCACCACTGCATTGCCATGCCGAGCAAGCAATTCTGACACATCCGAAAATTTCCAACTATAGCTTCGACTCGATCTGATTCTACAGGACTTCTCAAATACAAGTCAGTACATTCTTATCAACAATCTTACTCTTCCCACAAGTGTACCTACAAGTGAATTCTTAAGTCTGGAATTACAAAAAAAAAAACATGTATAACAAAGGTTGGGAAATGATAGCCATTGGTTCAACTCCCATATGTATAGTGTATGCAGTTGATTAGATGTTGCAATTCCTTTATTTACTCTGAACATTACACAATGATGTGTCATATCCTCCTTGTACAACTGACATTGCCTACTTTATTTATTATTAATTTATCGGGTGGAATATGTGACCCATTGATTTGCCAACTAATACACAAATAATGAAATCTTCTTTGGGTGATTGGACAAGGTCGGTGTCTCTACCCACCGTTTGCATACCCAGTATCCTACGACAAAGAGTCATGTCATTATCATGGTAACCTCGCTAAACGTGGTACTTCGATCTTATTCTGAGATGTTGAACTACAAGACCTTTGCAATATGCAATGACTTTAGTTCACAGGCCATTAAGAAACAGAAGATACGTATGGGTGCCCATAATTTACCCATCGTTCTGTATGCTTGTCAACGAGTAGCACGTGCAAAAAATTGTGCAGGAATAATTGGTATGACGTTAAATTATGCTTTTAGGGCAATATTAGATTTCAAATGGAATAAATTGATCTTTTAGTAGACAGAATTGAAAATTTAATCAATCTCGTTTGTTTTATCATACATGCTTTATGGAGAAATGCGAAAAAAATAATGTTAACTTGTTCGTGTCCTATTTTAGGCTTAGTATCTATAGTACGCTGGCTTCACCAAAAGTGGACTGTAACGAGCGGGGCAAATAAAGAGTACCTGTCCCTATGAAAGTGGAACATGTCGTTCTTTGGACTCATTGTACTAAAAATAGTGTTGTGAACAAATCAGCAAATCGGTAGGATAAGTTGTCCCTGGAAACCCCCGTTTAAAGAGTACACGAAAATTGCCTGTTTGACCTGCGAACGATTGTTTTGAGGTCCATACTGCAGTTAAGGTGTTGCTTGTAGGGGCGGATGCAAGAGGCTGGATTGCCTTCCTCCTTTGTATCTTTGTTTTGCAATACAAACCGCACGTAACACCAAACAGTGGTCCGATAATTTGGTAAAAGGCCGTATTTAGCCGCCAAGCTTTCTTCTTTGGTTTTTGCTGTTTCATGTATGGAAACCTTGGATCACTGGTCTGGTGAAATAACTCGCTGTCCACCATGCTGTAAATGTCAAGTTTTCTAACATGGACGTTTAGACGAGAATTCATCCAGAACAAAAGATGGATCCACGTGTAACCAGGCATCTCCCTCCGGAAAATGCCTACCCGGACGATTCCCCGGAAAATTTCCCCGACAATTTCCAACCGGACAATTCCTGCCCATGACAAATATCCTTCGGACAACTTCCAATTCGGAATTGGGTGGGGATTGTCCGTGTTGGGAATTGCCGCCCAGCTGTGGATTGTCGGTGGGGGAGGTTCCGGGGGAGTTGTCTGGGAACCAGATCCACCTGCAGTCTATGAAAGGGTACGGTAGTAATTGCTGAGGGGAATCACAGCATCCAAGCATGTGCGTGATTTTACTTGAAAAAGATAACAATTTTGGGTAGAAGTGAAAGATATAGTGTTTTCCATCATGTAGGTTATTTTGGTAATTTGCCTTTAGGCTCTTCTATCCATACTTCCGTCCGTCCATCCGCATGATTCGTCGATCTGTCTGTCTGCCTATCCATCTCTTTACCTTTCTAGCCACCCATTTGCTAATCTAACTTTCCCTCCCTCTCTTCATCTCTAGGTCCCTCTATCTCTGTGGATGTTTGTATGGGCCATCTGTCTGTCAAAATGTCTATCTGTCCTTTCCAGTTCATTTTCAGACCTTGAAATCTTGGAGATTTCTTTGCTATTTCTTAGTAAATAATACCTTTTTGGTTAAACATGCAATAGATAATAACAGAATAATTTGCTAACTTTTACTTCTGAAAAGTTGCTGAAAAGTAGCTGATTGTATACGTCTTCTCTCCGATGAATATTTTCAACGTAAAAATATAACAATGAATGAACTTTGCGAAAGAATGAATGAATTCTTGTCTCTTCAGGATGCCAACAGATGCCTCCAGGTACTGTTCACCAAGTAGGAGTCACACATCGCAGCACCAGACAGTAAGTTAAACCAGCTCATTTATAACACACAACTCTATTTTTAGCTCTTTCCGAGTCCTGACAACAGAATAGTGTCGAACCAAGTTTATCCAGGGGTCGTCAACTTCAGTCTGCAAATATCCAGTCTTGACCCGTGATTGACTTCGGTGATCACTCTTTTTCGGGTGAAAATCGACTGAAGTTCCTCTCAGCTCAGAGTGATATATAATACTAAATGAGTGAAAATGTCCCTTGCGGAAAAATGAAAGGTCATTGTTGTCACTTCTTTGACAGAATTTCACTCTTTTACATTTAGAGCATATAGGTTTTCATTTGTTGGCATAGGGAGCTCTTTCAGACTAGGGGCTGAACACTGTTTGGGACTTCAGTCATGGGGGAATTTGAAGGAAATTACTGCAATTTTTGGCACATAGAGGGAACAATAATACATAATCCTACCCCCATTTATGACTGGGGGTTACAGCCCCCAGCCTCCCCGCTTCCTACGCCCTTGTTATCATGTGGATATTTGCGACCCACAACGTGCACAGAAAATGACCCCGGAAAAATTTGGGGAGCCCAAATTTTTAATAAGAACAAAAGATGTAGAACGAAGCACTGGATCCTACAATTAATTTGAAGCAAAAACTCACATTAAAGCGGCCGGCGGTCAGAAACGTTTGAGGACCCTTATTTTAGAGAGTAGCGACTGTCTGAGGCTCCCACAACACTGGACTGACAATGAGCTGAATGAAAAAGGTCTTCCTCTTCGTGGGCTACCATCAAAGCTGCTAAAACTGAAATTCTTTTAAATGAGAGTAAAAGGGGTCTAGCCATCGAACTTTACTTCATAATTAACATTCGAATTACTTTTGGAAGCATTTTGATTAATGGCATTTAAAAATAAAACTCACAAGCACGGCCATTCTTTAAAAAATGGGCTAGGAGAATGCTATTAGCCCTTGTCAATTCACAACTAGGGAAAATAAAATACAGTGTCACGAAGTAATAATTTAAATTTCTATACCCCTGGGTATTATCGTATCTACATTATCGTATCTGTGTATGGTAGTTCTTAGAAAAGCTCAAATCAGCTCCGAGTAAAGAAGCAAACAACGAATGTTTAAATAAAAATGAATCTGTATTAAAAGTAAAATAAAGGAAAAATTTGAAACATGGGACTAGTTTCATCGAGAGGAATTTGCAAGCAGAAAATATTTACGAAACAACGTTACTACGAAACAAAGCAGGAACGTCGTTCAGTGAATGCCAAACAAATATTGAGACAGCATCACACAAAATGATTTTGTGATTACTCACGAATGTAAAGAGACTAAAAGGGAGAAGGCAGTCTCCCCAAGTTATATTCAAAAGTTTGCTAAATCTTACATATCTTCTCTTTTATTTTGCTCACAAGTATCTTTCATTATGTTTCTGTATACAAACATTGAACATTAAAGGTAAAACAAAGAGTTTTTCTTCATGAATTTAACAAATGAGTAACAAACATACTGTCACATGATTGATAAGAGCCATTCCTGAACTAGGATGACGGGGCACACTCATTCAAATTGGGTGGACTGAATTTTCCCTTTAACTAATCCTCCATACCATTGTTGGTAAGCAACTATACGCTGGAGGGCGAACATACCCATGTGTGTGTTCGTATCTGTCTGACCTATACCCACGAAAATTCACAGTACCTTCAAAACCGGCTGCCTATAGTCCTACTGACTCTCGGTTGGACTGAAAAGCCTTCGGGCGGACGAGTTAACTAGCCCCAATTTCTTTCTTGAGAAAACTCGCAGAAGTATTCTTTGCGTTTTAAAGTAGAGTGTACAATATAATTGTAGTGTATACCAACCTGCATGTATTGCATGATGTTAGTTTGCCCTCAAAAATAACCCGTTCGCCACAAAATAAGATCTCCTGATCTGTCGCAAGCCTGGCAATGCTAGATCAACGGCTCAGGGGCGGACTGGGAAGGAAATTCCTACCGGAAAATTTGACCTAGGGGCCCCAGATGCACGTGATTAAACAACCGTAATTGCAATTAACATATAATACATCATTTTGCGCTTGATTAAGTGTGCATGGTGGGGGAGGGTAGTAGGATAGAGGTGTACAACCCGATAGTCCTTAAGATCAGTGATCAGCCAGGGTCTGGTGAGGGGGACCATAGATGACGTCCTTATGGCGCCTCAGTTCCCCCAGTCTGAGCTATTGTATTAAGCAGTGGGGGTCCTTCCTTTGTCACTACATAAAGGTGCCATCCTGGGGGAGGGGTCTTAAACCGATTTGAAAAATGTATAACGGGAAATACGTACTTTCAACCTTCCACATTGTGCTTCAAATAGGATTGAACGATCCCATAATGATGCGAGGCCCCAACAGAAGTTGGAGATGTACCTCTGTTTTTCGGAAAAGTGTCGTAATTAGAATAGTTCCATGAATTGTTACCTTTAATAATGGTTATGAGATAAGGTGCAAACCGTGACGAACAAGCGCGAAGCGTGCCGAAATTTTTCATTAAATATGATTTCCTTGAGACATTTTCATTTCCCCAGCAAACCTATATTCCAATCAAAAAGCCAGTCTTTTACCTGGAAATTCGTAAACAGCTTTCAACTTTTGCTGCTATGCATCTCCGGGAGTTGCTATCGGAAGATATTGGTAATAAGGACAATACAGAGGGAAGGTTTGAAGCGCGCGGAGCGCGCTAAAATTTTGATAGTTTACGAAGGGTTTGCGAAAATTCTGATAGTTGGAGAACCATTTGAGATCGACAATGATTACAATAGATCCATCACTTGGTCGTAAGCACACCTAACCCTACTCCTACTCCATACAGAAATCTATAGCTTAAACGCCTTTTGGGATCATTTCAAAATTTTCAGAATTTTTTCAGAAATCGATAGGGCACGCCCCCGTGCTCCCCCGTGCCGGCGCCACTGCTTCAGATGACGTTTTATAAAGCATCACAATTCGTACTAATTTTGATATTTTAAAACGTTTTAAAACAATTTCAAATCTACATTTTGTCGTCCTTAAAAGATTATTTGATCACTACACGTTGCCGCCATCACCAGCCGACATAAATTGTCAAACTCTGAATCACTTGAGCCTTGCGTAGTCTATGATGTTTCTTGCTTGCATCAGATCCTTCAGCAATGGGAAAGGCTAAACTTCTTAAACCAATAAAAGACCTGAAAAAACACTTTAATTCACAGTTAAATTTGGAATGATGTCATCAACTTAAATGCCCTCAAGATCTGTTTCGATATTCATTAGCATAAAGGCTCCCAGATTTTCCTCAGACGGATTGTATCGAAGTCTTGTCTTTATGATTTTTAGTTTGCTGAAAGCTCTTTCACAACCCACCCGAGAGAATGAGGGGGTGAAGAAATACTTATGGACTTTGAAAAGAGAGGTGTAGGCAGATGCATTGAGTCCATACCTGTAAAAAATCCTGTAACGGCAGGTAAAGCAGTTTCTGCAAGCTTTAGTATACCCTCTTTTAGGGAAGAGCCCGCAAATGCAGAATGTCTGCAAGGGCTTTTTCGTGTAGAATTAGGGTTCCATCAGGAAACCAGGAAATTTCCCGGGGCCCCATCCCTTTGGGGCCCCTCTCATCATATACCATAAGTCTATACAACGACTTTTGTGGCTGAATTAACTAATAACCTTGGTGACCTATAGTTTGGGGCCCCTTGGGCGGGGCCCCCAGGACGAACGGAATGTGGAATCTACCCCAAAAGTGCAATTTTGGGCCAAAATATATGCCCAAACTATAAAATCATTACTCGCACATGGATACAGCTATGGACACGCTTTTTTCGCTTGCTAATTCTACACGAAAAAGCCCTTGCAGACATTCTGCATTTGCGGGCTCTTCCCTAAAAGAGGGTATACTAAAGCTTGCAGAAACTGCTTTACCTGCCGTTACAGGATTTTTTACAGGTATGGACTCAATGCATCTGCCTACACCTCTCTTTTCAAAGTCCATAAGTATTTCTTCACCCCCTCATTCTCTCGGGTGGGTTGTGAAAGAGCTTTCAGCAAACTAAAAATCATAAAGACAAGACTTCGATACAATCCGTCTGAGGAAAATCTGGGAGCCTTTATGCTAATGAATATCGAAACAGATCTTGAGGGCATTTAAGTTGATGACATCATCATCATCATCAGTCCGCCCCTGCAACGGCTTTAGCCTCTACAAAATTCTTGAAGTTGAAGTGTTTTGCATTTGCTTTTTTGATGTTCGTAGGATACCAATGAATGTGACTCATCTCCATGTCAAAATGGAGGCACCTGCACAGATCATTTGAATTATTATACGTGCCGATGTTTGTCAGGATTTTCAGGTGAGTTTAACTCATCTTGTGATTCCTTAGATAATTGCTTTAAAGTCTCGAAAAGAATAGCATACTTCCAATTCTGTTTGTCTTCTACGAGAGTTAATGTTAATATGCGAGGTAATTACGCACATGTGTGAAAAATTAAACGTGCGGTTCATCTTCTCTACACTACTGAGTCCATTTTTTTCTCAAAGAGCTCAAAATATTATCGTAAGATAATATGTTTCATTTTGGAATTTAAAAAGAAACGACACAAGTACAGTAAGAGCACTCCCTAAGGTTGTTATGGCTTAAACACAATAAACCTACATTCTGAATGACATTTATTTAATAATTTTTAATTGAGCAGTGAAACCTACGACTTTACAATGATGGTTAAGACTTATGGCAGTATAGAATGAATCAGAGTTAGCACACTGGTGTATACTGCCCACTTGCCCGCTTTGAGGATGTACATTACTCCTGTAACTATATTGGCTGCACTAATGAGCGTGGATCAAGTGGGGACGGGGGACGCGTCCCCCTCACTTTCTTGGAAGGGGGGACATCGCCAAAAAGTCCCCCCACTTTTTCAAGAAAGATGAAAACTAAAACTGTATACAACATATAGACTCCGAATTGACACTACATTTTTAATCTTAAATTGCCCCCAAATATGGCACCATTTGCCACCTAGACTCTTTCCAATTTCATTTTTTCGACTCCCCCTCCCCTTAGACCCCACCCCAGGACCGCGAGATTAAAACCGGCTAGTCAAGGTTGCCAAAATAATGGGAACTATGCTCAATCCAATCCCCAATCCCCCCATATGAAAACATATGTACAATGTGCTTGGTTTCGTATATTTTTTTTTCGAAATATTTTTTACCTTTGCCAACCTTCCATAAAACATGAATACGTCTCGCTTTTTCAATTTCTTTTCTTAAAAAGTACCTAAAATTTGGAGCATAAGAACATCTGATAAAATGAAAAAGATTGCACCATTTCGCGTTTCAGCCCTTTAGCAAAGCCAAAAATTTTACAAAGGGGAGGGGGACACCTTAGACCCTACCCCCAGGACGGCGATTCGCAAATGCTGAAAATTGAAAAGTCCCCCACATTTCGAGATGGATCCACGCCCATGGCTGCACTCATAATACCAACGTGAAAAGAGGCGTATATTCTCGACACCTGCTATGAAGGTAAAATGCCCAGTAGTCACCTAGCGTCGGCGGCGATCCTCTTTGCATTGTCCCAAAAATACATTCTTCAAAAACAAGGGAGGTTATCTGAAATTAGATGTAGCCAGATGTGCAGAAAAATACTGAAATTTGAAATCATTTTGAGGTGATAGGTACAGATGACAGAATTTCTTCGCAAATTTTGCATATTCCAAGTTTTCTGAATCTGATATTCTTTCTTTCCATGCATTCAGTTTTATTTCCAGTATTAGTCTAGCTGCATTTTTCCTTCATACCCATTGTGCTCTACGTGTTAAGGTATTTGAGACGCGTTAAATCCGTTGCCTGCTCCAGTTAGTTTCTTTTACGTGACCATATCTGTGCCACATGAAACATTATAAGGAAAAAATTTTAAATAATGAACGGCTGGAAAATAGTGGCTATGCAGTCACACGAAAACTTATTAGTCCTCTGGAAAAAGATTTGGCAAATGTGTATATTGTTGTGCTTCAGCGTACCGGGGATGCGGTGGTGTGAGAAAAACGGGCAAACCGAGAAAATTGCGCAAGAATTTCCAATATGCTGTCAAAGAGCTGCTGGTATACCTATACCCTTTCGCGCATTTTTTTTTGTTGTTGTTACCTTTTATTAACGTTTCAAGTAGCATAGATACGTGGAACCCACTAAAACGTTGTTGAACAGTTGACACTTATTCGGTTCCTAAGCCTTGAAAGTTTTTGAAAGGTATACCGTACACTGGTTAAAGTTAGGCACAGAAAACCAAGGTACTCGTACAAGTGAATATGAAATACTTATTTGAAAATTACTAATTATATCAGAAATCTTGGTAACTTCTTGAATTACAATACGGGAAATTCCAGTTACTCGGACTTGGACTGTAGCTGCTATCGGACCATGTTCAAATAACTTAATGAAAAGGTGGCCCTAACAATTACATAATAACATTTCCTCCATAAACAGTTCAAAAACAGACTTGCTTTCACACACACAGGACCAACTTGTAGTCATGAAATAAACGAGTGTGACAGCGGACCTTGCAAAAACGGCGGAATATGTCATGATCGTGTCAATGCCTACGCCTGTGATTGTCCACCGGGATTCACCGGTCCCAGATGTAAGTCAGACATCGACGAGTGTGCCACCAGACCATGTAAGAATGGTGGTACATGTCAGGATCGTATCAATGGTTATGCCTGCGATTGTCGATCAGGCTACGAAGGATCTAATTGTGAACATCGCATAAATGAAGTAACTGTCAATCAGGTAATGAAATGTATTTGTTTTCTGGTACAACTAACACTTCACCTATGTAACAGTCTTCTGAATATCCTGTGTGGTTATTTGTTGAACGATTTTTCCCTTGGTGAATGGTAACACTTTATTTTTGTGTTTTATTTATGCTGCTATGATGTTGTTGTTAAGGTTTTCTCTGCTGGATTTTAATAGCAAGTCGAAATGTAAGGCTGACATGAATACATACGACATTTTACAGTACTTTGATACTATGAATCTGGCACAATATAATCCTTGTCATGGTTTTGCCTATTACCAAGAGTTTCGGTTCCTGAAAACTGCATGTGTCCATTTTCCATTACATTCCTGCTAGATTGCCATAGTATACTCACGCTACCTTTTTAAACGTACGTATGTATGGTACAAGCGTATTTCCAGTCATATTAAACAACTACAACAGGGCATAGGCCTATGATTTAATATTCTTGGAATTGTTCTTATGCCAGCAAAGATCAGATTTTATTGTCTGTTTCACATGCAAACGTTTTTGATAATGTAGGCCTACATTAATGGGGATATTAATGAAATGAAGAAAAATTAAAGTAATAAACAATGACCGTGCCACTATGGTAGCAGCAAAGCTAGTAGGTTACAATCCTTTAAAGCAGGGAGTTGTTAGGATGGAAATGCAACGTTCTATGGACTCTTTGAAACAGTGTTCGTTTCCGACAGTAATCTTGCTTTTCTCCTCAAAATTAATTTCTCAATACCTAGAATTACTAAGATTAGTGATACATTGTCAAAATGACAATGAAAAGACACACCCCTCACGTTGCACCCTTAACTTTTCGTTGCTAGCTGTCATACAAAAATTTGAAATTGTAACCTTTCGTCGTTATTCGTCACACTTAACATCACCTCATTTCAAGTCAGCAAAGAATTCCTGTTTCAACCAACTTTTCAAATATGTTTCTTAAGTATAGGCAAGTTTGCTAAAATCTGAGAGAAATGTATAACTTGAACAATGTTTCCAGTAGATAACGTATTAAAATCGTGGGGACACAATTGAAGTAGGTCATTTAATTGTTTGTTGTCAGTCATTTTACTGAAAATCCTGATTAAAGCTTGGGCATCTGCGGAAACACACCTTATTTCAAAGCATGTATAAACAATGGCCTTTGTATTGGGATTACCTGGGAAAGAAAGGAGGGGATCACCATTAAAAGGGTTTAGTCTACAGAGACTTAACAATAAGAACAAAGAGACCTGTCAATCAAATAGTGGCGCCTGAAAAGAATTAAACCATTTCAAGTACATATTGTCTTACAATTTTGTGCGTTGTATTTCCACCCTAACATCTCCCTGCTTACAGCTATAATTTGCTTGAAACACTGCAACGATTTTAAACTATCTGGTTTTGTTATTGGGGTCACCCTTGGATTCATTACTAATCTAAAAAATCTCTACCTCTACGTGTCATCTGTACGTTAAGTGTAGATCTTCGTTAGTTTTCATGAAAGAGCTATGAATAATGATGATCCCTCTACCTAAAAACTAAGACTGCTGCAAGGAGCTGCGACCTCGGAAAGGTGAAAAGTTTTACAGATCCTGATCTTAGATGATTACAGACCCACGGTTTCATCTAATAGAAAAGACACCCAGTGGCGTACGCAGGATTTCTCTCAAGGGGGGCTTGGGGGTGTCCCCTCCCCTTTGAAAATTTTTTGAAAAATTAGGTGTCCTTAGATGCAATCTGGTGCCACATATGTTACCTTTTGAAGTAAAATTTGTCTT
>WURT03085799.1:0-12888 GCA_009936505.3 Holothuria glaberrima | reverse complement strand
TATATATCCTAACACCTATGCCCGTTTGCCTGAACACTTAACTCTTGAAGCTCAAGAATTTCCTATACTCATTGCAAATGTTAGCCAGGTTAGCAGGGGCGTATTTATGGGGGATGGGAAGGTGCGGATTACTATTAAAATGTCACAGCCCCTCGAGCAAGCCCACTGATAAAATTATGTAATGCACCTCCAGTTTTCAAACAAAACTGTCACGGAAACGCCTCTTTGATGAATTTGGCACAACCCCTTCCCCCGTACCACCCTCCCATGCAAATAACGTCTGACTACGCTATTGGATGTTAGCTAACACGCTCGTTGTAATTACTTTGAAATCTAAGGTCAAGTTGTTTGTTCGAGTATAAGTTGAAGACTTCGATTTGCATTCCGCCAATTAACAAGTGCTTACAAGTACTTGTCTGGCATTTTTAAAATGTGCTAGTGTGGTCGGAAAGTCTGGCAATTCTTGCTGTGATGACTGTAACTCAGTACCGTTACAATCAAGTCTTAATTCATCTTTTGAAAGGAATCAACTTTGTACTACAAATGTGGGAGAAACCCGTGAGGTTCAATAAATCATTACTTGTGGCGTATTCGGGATTGTAATGGGGCGGGGTGGCACATCTGAATGGTGGGCCAAGACGAGGCAAATCAACTCGTGGTCGTATACGAAATACGGTACAAGATCAGAAGCAATAACCGCAGATAATAATTTGTGTCGATAACGACCCGCTCATGAGTTAAAAAAGTACTGGGAATGATTTGCCAGTCGTTCGTAGGTGCCAATAGGGAGGGGCTCCTGTTGCAACTAATTTTTTGACTACGACGCTATTGGATTTTAGTCAGCACGGACATTGTATTTATTTTGAAATCTCAAGTCAAAGTTGTTTGTCCGAGTACAAGTTGAAGATTTTGATTTGCATTCCGCCAAATAATAAGTGATTACAAGTACTTGTCTGGCATTTTTAAATGTGCCAGTGTGATGGGAAAGCCCTCGGTTCTTGTTATAATTAGCACCGTGCTTGAGTGCCGTGGCAAACATACAGACTGTTGAGTCTTTCTTCATTACTGAAGGCAGCAACAATACTACAAAGTGGGATAAACCCTTAAGTTCAAATAAATCAATAGACTCATTCACTGTTTACAAACAAAGACGTCACTGCTTGTCGGTAAAAGACTTTGTTAGGCGCGCTTACATTGTCGTCACAATGCAAAGTAGATTCCGATTCGTCTACTTTCTGCGTACAATCGCACAAGCGTTTACACGCGCAACACCGAACATACACGCATGTGTTCTTGCGCATGCTCTATGCCAACCAATACCAACCAAATTTCGTAACCGTGAACAGCCTAATTGCCAGTGGCGTACTTAAGATTTTCAATGGGAGGAGGGGATCCATCTGAATGGTGGGCCAAGGCAAGGGAACTCTGCGAAATAAAAGAACAAAAGAAAAAAACGCAGAGAACAATATGTTATGATAACAACTTGTTTATGAGTTAAAAAGTAAGTAGTTGAACATTTGTCGGTCGTATTTCGGTGGTGTTTAATAATAATATTGGCGTTTTAATGCGCCATTATCTAGGGAATCCTTTTCAAAGGCGCAGCACAATATTCCCCATAATCAACGATAAATCGTCCTAAAGACAATCCCTCCAGTGCGGCAGCAGCTCTAACGGCGAGCACGATGACAATTTACCTCACAATTAACCTCCGGATGGAGAAAAGCAAATGAGATAAATTGACTAAGGACACAAGTGTAACGACCACTGAGTGGAGGAGCGAGGGAATTCGGTCAGAGGGGGCGAGAATGGCCTGTAAGCGCTCTTCGAAGTGGGTGGATATCCTATGCCTCAATACGGTAACACCTAAAAAAGGCGCCAGCAGGCGATTTGAGTGCGTGGGTGACCACCCCCTGACTATATGGAAGCCCCGCCTCTGGTAACGACCCAGACGGGAGTCGAACTACCCTGCGTGGCCGACGAACTTTTTTCGTCCAGCTTATCGCTACGAAAAAACTAACTGAGGGGCGGAAGCCTACGGAGGTGGCAGCCACTGAGGCGCTACGTAGGCTAGAGTCGAACCATCAAACCTTGGACCACAGGTTTAACACTATCGTAACATGCCACCACGCTATTTTAAGTAAATGGGGGCGCTCTTCCGTTCCACCTCCGTATCCGCCACTGAATTGTAACCAATCTTCGGGCATCCTAATGAACTGATGAATGTTTGAGTCCAAGACCAAATTTTGAATCTTTTCAATTTAGACCTACGTCAGTTCAGATGGGAAAACCATAGTTTACTTTTAGATGAAAAACACACATTTGTTAGACTCAGTCGGGGTTCGAACTCTCTTCTAGGTATATATGCTACAAATATCTGGCTGGAATATCACAGTCTTAGTTTCATTATTCCGGTTATGAATTTAGCAACATACGTAACAGCGAAGTCGATGATGGCAAAGGCAACTACAGAAGCAACAACCGTTCAACAACAGGAAAAACAACAACAACAACAACAGCAGAAACAACAACAACAAAAACAAACAACAACTTAATATCAACGTTGAACACCTCGCATAGACACAACCTGTCTTTAGAATATGTATACGTATACTCAACGCTCTTTAAGTTTATAGTATTGTATTCATTGGATGTTTTACACCTTAAATTGAAAGATTCTTTTCTAAAAACCCCAAATGCCTCATGTTTTTCACTTCTCCACATTGATTCTGAGGAGTAATTTTCTTGGCACCGATTTGCCACTTATCATATTAGAAAAACTTATGCATTATTAACATCTTGTGGTTTTTGCTACTGTATTGACTTTCTATTGACTTTCGTGCTTTTAGCGATCTCAAGAGAATTCGATGTAGCCCATTGCATTTCCAAAAGAGTGAATCGAAGCAATCGGGTAAGTTGTACATATGGCTTTAAGTGCGTGTACTATTAACAATTATTACCGGTCTGTCGAAGATAAGATTGCATATAAGGGAGGCACAAAGCGATAGATAAATTTACATTGACTAAGAGTGATGTAGCCTGTACGTGCCTGGATGTGAGACTAACATAGCTAGTACTCGTGATACTTCATTAATATACATTTTAAAGAATCATGAGTTTTCTCCACGTTTCATTGTCTCTTAATTCTGGTTGTCATATTCCTTGTTTGTTGTAGCCACATCGAAGGTTCTTTGAGGATATGGGGGTGGTACAAAAGACCTTTCTCGTTTTATGAGCTTCAGAAGGAGAGCAAATAGTGGGATATGCATTGGGAAATGGGTATACCCATGTTAAAAGCATTCGCCTAGATGACTTGGTATGAGAGGATATATTGGCTTCAGGAAGGTCGTTAAAGCGAGTGGCGCAAGTGCTCAACTAATTTTGCTCCCGCCTCCTAAAATATGTTTACATTTGACCTCAGAGTGTGATCTGAACCGGATCTGACCCTCTTTTTCTTAGCGTTTCCTGCACTCAACATCACATCCCAAGATCTTCATGTGCCCAGTCGAGGGTTGGAGGAGGGGGGGGGGGATCAGGATAAGATCAAACCAGATGGATCTTAAACCAGTGAATTCAAAGTTTGAATACGTTTATGTATTGCAAAAGAAGATTACAATGTTAAACTGATTGCACCAACTGGATTCAAACATTTAATCCTCAAACACTATATCCTCAAGCGGTCCGACAAACATATAGGCCTATACCAACATACTTCATACCAAAATTGCATTGGTCACAGTTTTGAGATGAGCTTGTTAGTTATCCAGTCATGTAACACACATCCATTTAGTAATGTTGATGTGACGTTGGCTTACAAATGTGCCAACGATAAGATGTCTGGTAGTCGTTTTCTGCCAAGTAACTCGTTAACTTGGTTCTTTGTTATAGAAAGAACTTTTCACTGGAATTTTGGAGAAGAAATCAACGCAATTTATTTGCTGCAAATTGCTATATTATTTTAAGGGAAACAAACTTTAAGTTTTAATAACATGCGCATGCAAGATAAATTTAAAAAGAAGTTATAAACAAAAACCTTCGTCGTATCTTACGAAGTTTTCAAGATAAGGCATAAAATTGACCATTTGCAGTAAGCTGTTATGATGTCATAGATCCATAATAATTTGGTCATTTTCCGTACTGAAATTCTTTTTAACCTGCCTGAATTATTTCCCCTCAAAGGTCAACCTTGTGACACTTTTCCATACGATATATTTATTTATGGTTGTTTACTTTGAGAAATAATGAGTAGGTTAACAAAGCCTACTTCCAACAATTCAAAGGTTGGTTAAAGGGAGCAAATGAAAACGTTCATCTTAGCTCTCCTGTGACGTTCTAGACTTGCTATAAGTCTCAGTTTGATTATCTTGAAATGCAGTTACTTTAAGGGAGAATGCAGTCACCCCAATAAAGAATTGTATAATAGACTATCCTATTTCCTGAATGGCTCTTGACAATCATGTGGCAGTATATTTCTCACTCAGTTGTAAAATTTACAAGTAGTAACTGTTTGATTACCTTGAACATGCAATATTTATCTCCTAAAATACCATGAAAGATAAATGGAAGAGAAATAAGAAGAAATTTGTGACATTTAGCTATTGTTTCAAAATAAGTTTGGGGCAATTGCTTATGACCTTTAAAGTAATATCTCTATAGCTAAACAAAACTATCGTATTTTTCTCTAGATCTAATTCATCTTTTTAATCTTCATTAAAAAGGAGTTTTCTTATTTTTTACTAGAGTTTTTATCCATTACATTGGTTAATGGTGACTCAAGGACATTACTACCATTTTTTTTCAAATCTAAATTGGATAGTAATTTATCGTTTTGTTAAAGGGCTCGTATGGAAATTCGATCAAGTGGTTGCCTACGTGGCAGGCTGTATGCATGGCATATTCCTTGTTCAGTTGTATTCCTTGTTGGGGAAGCAGAGAAGCTGAGCAAACAGAGTTCGCTCCGGTGGTAATCAAGTGACAGCTCCCTGGATGGACTTAACATTTGAAGACGAGCACTATTGCTAATTTGTTAGCTTACTCGTATCAAACATTCTGCATGTTGTTTTCAAAGACCCTCGAGGCATTTAAAGTGTTGATTATACAAGCTGTCAGATGAATTCTCTGTCTTGAAACTCAAAGAATCGTTTTTGTCGAAAGGGTAGAAGTCGTTACCAAGGCTACACGCGTGAGGCCAAAAACCATTTCAAATTCGTTTCGGAAAAGTAGTTTTCCGTGTATTCATTATACCACAGCTATGGAGTCGTATATATACGAATAATGTATTAAATTTCAGGAAATAAGCCATAATTTGACGTAGTTTTAGGGACGGATTTACAACGCCTCTTTGAGGAAGGTGTAAATCCTCGGCATTGCTCGTGAGAAATCGTCAAAATGTTGAGCAAAAAAGCTTATCAATAGCTAAAAGCTGAAAGTAAGCTTTCTGAAGTGGTCATTAGTGTACCAGTGAAGATTCAGACTTTTGCAAATACAAATAACCAAGTCTTAACGGCCGCTATCTTTCGATATATGCTCACAGGATTAATGGAGATATCGTTCATAGGCACACACACACACACACACATATATATATATCTGTATATATATATATACATATTCTAAGTCTTACATAATTTCTGCTAAATATCCTCAAAATCATTTTGATATGACACTGTTCAATCATTCTGTGAGCCTGGTGTATATTACAGTTCCTATCCTATATCAATTTTACCTTACACAATGAATATTCATGATTCGTTCATGGCACTTGTCAGTCTCTGTTAAAAGGCCTGGTTTAATAAGTTTTTCGAAGGCAATATCTCAGTGCATCTTAAAAGAGTTGTAAACAGAAAGTCCCCATAAATCAGCCATGTTTAGGACACTTGACTATGAGATGCTGCATTTTGCTTTCTTCGACGTAAATGTCTGACAGTAGCCTATTTGCAATTGCCTTTTCTTAGACGTGGTTTTACAACATGCCATAAACATCTTTTCATTTGCATCAAACAGCCTGTTGTCTGCTTTACTGATTTGAAGCATTTTCCCGCCGTTCTGCATACTGATCAGAGGGTTTCCAGTTACTCTCTTAAACCTTTAGAGCGAAAAGTCACTCTTTTAGGTTGAAATTAGGGACCAATCTAAATTTGAATTGAAAGATTTCAATCCAAAAACAGTCATTCTCACTCTTTTAGAGCGAATATTTAGTCTTCATTTTAGATCCGTCACTAATTTCATTCTTTTGGGTTTGGGTTAAGAGAGTGCGCTGTTGAACATAATCTCTATCTTTTCTCAACCCGTAGGTAACCAGCTCAACTTTACCGACTAAATGTCAGTAATATGTTTTCATTTTTTCACGGCAACCATGGCCGTACGTGGTTGTAAAAAATGGAAAATGACGACCGTTCTGTTCGTGCCCTTTTTCAATGCGTGCTTTCTCTCTACTTTTATTTCATTGTTGTTCAGTTGCATTTTTGCCACGTGGTGAAGAGTTTATACTCGAAACGTCGTGGAATTTTCCGCAAACTTTTAGGACTGATTACTACCCCTATATCGACCTACACATTTCTATAGTGTTCCGCAGCATTTCGACCCTATATATATATATATATATATATATATATATATAGACAGTAGGGCATAGAGACACTTAAAAGACGTACATTTTGAAATTCATTGGAGGACAGTTGGGCTGAATTATATACTAGCCTAATTTATAGGCCTATCAGCCAGTAGAAATAATACTAGTTCTCCCCTTACCCTAAGTTCTCCTTTATCAATGTAACCATTCTTGTCGGTATCGTATTTGCGCCAGATCTGTAAAATAAAAAGATGCAACGCGGTTATTTCAGACCTGTTTTACTTTGTTTAAATCATTCATCACCAAATAACTCAATAATTTATTAGCTGCCCAGGTAAGCTTCTTCACATTTGGCGTTTGACATTTCGACTCAAAACCACCAGTATATAGTCCATCCGTTTAAAAATTTGCAAGCAATACAAACTGAGAGGGAAGCATGAGTCGAAAGGTTTTAATAATTAATATGTTGCACCTTGGCAATATAAGCTAGGGGCTATTTTCTATTAATGAAACTATACCGTCCTCGTTGTCATCTATCTACAGCCTAGCCAGCCACCGTCATTTGTATTCATTGCGTTCAGTTTCTATCAAGTTTTGCGAGAATGTGATAAAAAGTACTTCGTACACAGATACCTGTCTGTTTTTCACATTGTAAGCAAACATTCTAATCAGTAAAGCTTATTACTTAATCATTAGATTTTTATATGGATAGTTACACGTGGCATTTAGTTGTCTACCTGAAGAAGTACGTTGTATTCTTTCCAACTTGTTCGCAAACGCATAGAGCAGAATATAGGTACTATATCCTGCTCCATGGACAAACGTCATCAGCCTAGTGTAACCAGCCGTTTTGATTACTTTCCAGTGACAATTTTATTACTTCGAAGTAATATAGAACTGCTTTACTACATATTTCGACGTTGCTGTTTTGATTGTTTTCTCTGGTTTTTGATCGTAAAGGAAGGGAATAACGTTGTCAACAATAAAAAGGAACTACGATGGCGATATTTTATAACCACTTGGAAGATCTGTTGTTCAAAACCTTTACCAATTCTAAAAGTTAGTTGAATATCTTAATGTAGGCCTAAATGGATAAGTATGCTAGGTTCACTACAACTTAAGTGACCAGATGTTGCAATAAGGAGGTGATCATTTTGCCACAGGTTTTTTACTTCAAAAGATATCAAAAAGATAGAAGGCGTCCTCCATTGTAATTCAACTTGGTTGTCAGACAGATGCAAATATATAATACTAGCATTTATCTTAGTATTCATGATAAAATGTCCCTCCTGAATGGGGCTAAAATCGGTGTGTAAAGGCTAGCAACACCTTGAATGACTAAGTATCGCCCTGCTTTCTACTCTACGAAAAGTTTAGGGTGACATAAACGTTGTGATACAACCACGGATTTAATATACATATGGACAGAGGATTACGTGACCAACACGGTCGCCACCTTTCGAACAAATTTACGCTTACAAAGATGGCCGCCAGGCTGTACTGTCATTTGCGTGATTGACAATGAATCTGCAACATTGTGTCAGACAAAAATAGAGACGTGAATGGAAGAAAAATATCAGTACTTCAATCTGTTAATTGAATTAGACCTAAATTTGCATTCTTTTGAAAATACTGCATGTTCCTCTCAAAATCTGCCGATGCTGAACCACTTAAGTCCAAGCTATTGCACACACGACCATAGCAGGCAGCCATATTGGCGAGGCTTAACTCTTACGTACGGTAGCAACAATCTCCGCATAGGACGTTAGAGCAGTATTTGCTCTGTCTATATATTTTGAAAGTCCGTATATAGGCTACTACAGACATTTCCCCGAATGATGCCACTAAACAGAAAATCGACCGTCATTTCGTAAGCAATACAGAAGTCTTGAAAAAGACTAAGTGGTACCTGCATAAAATCAACACTGGAAAGCTTTTCTTTCATTCGGAAAGTCAAGAGGAAGTTTTCTTCAGGTACGAGAAGTTTTGCCAGCTGGAAGTGAATAAAATAAAGTGTGGTAAGTTCATACTCATCATAGTACGAAAATTCAGATATATTAACTTATCTTCAGGCATGTACACTATCATAAAAACGATGTAATTATAACCTGTTAAATATTAATTTATGATTGATGTCGCACCGGAAAACGTGCACGACAACATGCCTTGCGACGCATGTGCACCTTAATTTGTGGTGTAGGAAAGAGAATAACTGTAAAACAATAGCAACGTTAGTACATCTGTTTGTGGTGAATTATTTTTCATTACAATTTCATTGGGACTAGCAATTCGTATAAAAAGAAGGGAAGAAATTCTCACAAGAAAACTCTGCTTCAAAGGGTTTCTCAGAAAGAATCATAATGGAAGATTTGCTATATTGATCACCTCCAGGCTCGTCCTTTCAATGTTATCTTGGCAAACTACCGTAAACAGCGATACCTCGTCAGATCAATAGCGCCGTCTAGACAGACGTGGTCGGTACCACATTTTGTTATGAAAAAAGATGAAGAGGCAAAATTCCTTTAAAATGTAGATCGGGATAAATCAATGAAGATGTAGACAAAAATTTTCGCTGAAAGGAGTAAATTCTAGAGATAATATTTTCCTAACGTCACAGCCTGATTACGCTGACCGAGATCTTAGAGTCAGTAGCTTATCTGAGACAGTATCCGTCTGTACGTGAGGGGTCACGTGTTTCCTTCTGAAAACACTAACGTTCAGGTCAAAGACCCAACGAAAATAATGAGAATTCCATCGTGAAGTTGCTACTCGTGCGAGACCAACGAGAAAAGGTGGAGAGGACTAGTACGGGAGCCGAAGGTGGATAAAACTTCTCAGTTATTTTTTCTCTGATTCCATATGCTATCATATTTACTTTTCAAGAGTAATCTAGAAATATAATTAGTTTGGCTTGAACTTTCACTTTAATGCTCTCTTCACATAGTGTTGCATACAATTACTCGCTGGAATTGTGAAAACGCAAACGGATCAGTATATCCTAGTGCGTAAAGTTAACCTGTACACCACAAGAGTGAGAGTAGAGAAATATATTCAACTTGTTAGTATAAGTTACCATGTTTAAAGTTTCTGTCACGATCTGAAAAGCTGGACATTTAAAGATGCACAGAACTGCATAATTTTCAAGGCTTGTACGAAGAGTAAATACAGTTCCACAGCTGTGATCAAATGTAACTTTTCTCACGGTGTCACGAGTGACACGTCGCAACTGAGACCGAATGATAGATGTGTTTGTCTCGCACGAATAACTTCTGCAAAATGCATAATTATTATGTGCAAATCTTTTCTTGCAGGGAGGCTTCTTGTATGTCATCTACTGAGACCATCTGCGCAATTTCATATACAGAATACTGAAGAAAGTAACCAATTTGTACTAACGAAAACATTGGCTGCATAAATTTAAATAACTCCCTATAGAGAATGTAGTAGCGATATCACGCAGGACTGTCTTACCTTTAAACGCACAGCCTGGTAGTTGCTATGGGTCTTACGATTTCGAGGGCCCTTGACTTTTTATTGTTTATTATGAGTTGAGAGCCCTGAAGCAAGAAATGTGCCGTAAAGAGAATGTGAAAACAGAGCCGGGCTAAAACAGGGACTTTGGCTGCATTTGCTGGGAAGGCCATCTAGAAATGTGGCTCACAGGGGTATTGTGAAAAATGCGCTGTAATTTTTCTTTTTACCTCACTTTGCCATGAACTTTATTTTTGCAATAAATACATGTCTAGTAGGCCTGTATGTAGGTTGGGAAAGTTTTGGAAGTATAACGGAGATAAAAATGTGTCGTTTGACTGTGCTCATTCTCCTAGGTCACTGACCAGGGCCCAGCCCCGTAGCCAGCTTTCTGAGTCAAGCGGGCAATAAATGGGGTGGGGGTGGGGGGGGGCAGGAAAGAACTCCATGGGCAAACGTGCACTTTAATTTAATACTGCATAAAAATGCTAATGGGGAGAAATATTTTTCAGGAGTTTTTAGCCCCCAAAATTTCCCTTGGATAAATCAGCCCCATGCCCACACAGCTTCTGATTGAGGTGTACCTTGAGTAGGAAATTGGTAGGAATTGAAGCTAGAAATTGTTGGGTGAAAGTAACAATGGACATGCTTAAATTCAGTTTTATAGGCATTGATCATCTTGAAGTGCTTTTGAGAAGGTCATGGTTATGTGGCCTTACTTAAAATGTTTTGGCACGATTTATTTTAGTCTTTTCGATACAGTATGAAAAATGGTTAAAGTTGGCAAGAATGGGATAGCGCAATCCTTTCTCACTTTTGAGCCAATGCGTCAGCATCTCCACAACTAAATGAACAAGACCATATTGTGGATAATGAACTGGTATACGACGTCACGAATATTTTGAACCCACGTTGGATGACAGTCGCTAAATATTTCACGAGTATTCAGTAGTAGGAATGCACGCGTACATTTCAATGTGCTTCTTATATATAGAACTACATTACACCTTTGTGTGTAGTACGTATTACTGTTTTATGGATTTCTACGTAAAAGCTAGGGTTGCCGTCCAACGTGCTTATGTAGACAAAACTGATGCACAACTGAACAATTTTTTGAAGCACATAAACGACCAAATAAAACACAAAACACGAAACTTGTTGAGGTGGAACATAGGTGGTGTTCCGCAGTTATTGCGCTGTCTGGCTGTTAAACACTTGCTAAGAAACAATGACTGAAAAGAAAATTAAAATTCACTTCCATTCTTTATCGTATCTTTCCCGTTATAACCCGCGATATCGATGCCTCTCAAAATTCGTCCAACCAGCTAATATAGCTATAACTAGTTGATAACCTTTCATTAAATGCATAAATGAAAGATCACAAGAACAATATCTAAATCACGTTTCATAAACTTCTAGCTTCTGGCGTTTTTCTTGGCTATGGAAGTTATTTCAGGGCATTCTCACATTCTTCCACCAGAAAGCTATACCACTAGACACGTACCTTATGATTCTATTCCTACCTACGTTCTAGTTCACATTTGTTCTAAAAACTTGCATTGTGTTAAAGTCAGTGACCGTTGGATCCAGAAGTTACTCATAGGGACAGGCTATTGAGAAAGAACAGAACCTTAGGAATTTAATAAATACCAAAGGGATAGCTTGAGCTCCTCCCAACTTAGGAGTGGAAATCTTCAAATCAAAATGCAAAAAGAAACAAGTTTGAAGTACTTTGGAAGCGTAATAAGGTAACAAAACAGCCCTTAATATTCCTGGATATTGCAACTTTGTAATAAAAATTCTGGCAGGTGAGGGGACGCTACTTGTTCCCTGGATCAGTTTTCTTAGATTCATGTCAGTTTTCCCATAGGGAAACAGGAATGTGACTTCGCACGATAGTAACCGTACAAAGAAGCCTTAGGATTAGGCCAGTTAGTTATACATTCCTTATTTAGAATCTTGAAATTATTATACGTGTCCTGTTAAAAATGTTAAAGACACGTGGAATTCTTACAGTGTTCTCCAATTTTGAATCTTCTCATTAAAATTATTTTGTATAGGATTTCTTTAGATCTGCAGTTTCTTTAATGAATTTACTGGTTTACCAACGTTGACGTTTGTGTCATCTAGTTTCAAAATTTTCAGCCAGTCAGCACAATAATGCCGAGTGTTCCTTTTCGCTCCGATTCGTCCGTTTATAACTCACTGGGTCATGGTCGAATGACCGCGACTTCTAGCCTTCATCGAGCAACTCACAAACAGGGAAACTCACCAAGTGATGCCCGATGCACAACGTGTTTGGGGATCTTACAAGTGTGTGTTATCCGAACCGTGATCAATTTTAATATTATCATAAATATTAAATAAACCGTGGAAGGCTTTTTTTATACAACGCCAAATTACCCGTGTGTTGGGTCAGTGTTACGATGTATGCATGTTCCGCATAAAGGTAAACGAAAGGAAGGCTAACAAGAATAATATAACTGCATTGATCAAAACGAGATGGTAAAGATGTATGTCGAATTTTTTGGTAAGAGAGTGGTATGCATTTTTAATCTTCCATGCATCTTCAGAAGATCAACGAAAAAATCATCAGAAGTACATAATGCGGAAACAGTAGTCAAACATTCGACGAACTTTGACGCAAAAGTAGTCCAAATTCAAATGGAAGAAGTAATCAAGTATTTGCAATGTGTATTAACAATATATGCAAATGTGTCAAAGTATCATGCAAAGCTTAAAGAAAAGACGGACTGACAGATACATACATAGGTATTGTATTGTATTGTATTGAGAAAGATTTCCACTATAATATATACATACTTATGTTACAATATTTACATAAACAC
>WURT03085788.1:0-12888 GCA_009936505.3 Holothuria glaberrima | reverse complement strand
GGTGGAAAAACAGCGATATGAGGGCTGAGTGAAACTGGTAAAAAGTAAGTTCAAAAGGGGCAAGTTAAAAAAGGTCCTTTCTAACATGTTAGCTGTACTATAGGGCGCCCCACACAATTGAATGCCCCGGGCCCCCACACGCTTAGTCCGGCCCTGTGGACCAGGGAGGCGGTATTACCACTTCCGTGGTTGAACGAATGCACTAAGGCAGGCGCGTAGCCACGGGGTTGGGGTTCGGGGGGGGGGCTCTGGCGATTGAAACCCCCCTATGGACCAAGCTTGAAAAAATAATGGCAAACAACACCATTGAACATTGCATCATTTAGCACCTGGAGACCTAGAAAGCAGCTTTTTTCTCCAAAGGAGGCATACCCTCTCCTTAAACCCCTCCCCAAGTCATACTCTAACAAACCCACATGACACAATCCTGGCTGCGGGCCTGCACAAAGGTGGTATTGAATTAAAGTGGCCATACCTTACTGACATAATTAAAGCTGCAAGCATATTCAAACTGAGCAAAACTTTTGTAGAATGTTTTTCATTACGATTTCTATCAGGTTTTCTTCCCGAAAATGTAATTGAAACTCTCCAATAGTTCGTAACAATTATATCTTTACTGTTATTGCCTTAAAAGTGTTAATTTCATAGACTGTTCTAAAATCTTCACATAATAAGTTATACTTCTTATGACAGTAGACGGAACACTACGACGATATCCCTGGATGAGATGGGTATTCTTCGCTCTCAGAAGTACTCTATTGAATCCATCCAAGTCAAAACGTGGAGAGTATGGTCATTTCAGTGATAGAGTTTCCCCTCCTGGGGACGTAGTTCCTTCGGGGACAGAGTCCCTTCTTTGACCTTCGACATCAAGCCGAAAGGACTTTAAAAAGTATCTTTTGCAACCATACAAGTCAGTTTCTGCTCTTACAAAGACAAAACAAGGCAAGCCTGTTTCAGCCAGTCTAGAACGTTTTCACGATATACCCCTGATGACTGAGAATGGAAGGGGTCCACATTAGACCATAGTACCCAATCACCGCCCCTTTAGGAGCATAACACGCTTCAAAGATAGCCAGTTTGCCCTTCAAAATCCAGCCGAAGGTTCTTGTAGAAAAGATTGTTCTCTTCCAAGATATACAGATCTGAAGGTCAAAAAGTTGGTCGTTTAAAGGTGGGTATCCCCGGGCCCCAGGAGACCTTGATCCTTCGGGGCGCAGGATGTTAGTTGGAACTTACGAAAAAGGTTCCAGCCCTTTTGGCTAAAATAATGTGTAGAGTATCGGTATTTTTTTCCTCCAGTCAAGCGCAAGGTTACGGATGACAGTTTGAATTTGCATAGATCTATAGATCATGACAGTTTTTTTTCCCGTCGAGTCTTACATCCTCAGTGATCATACAGCTCCTTCCCTACACCCCTTATGACAGTTACCCTTGAGATAACTTCCCCTAGCAGAAAATTGCGCATTATCTTGGATTGTAATTGTTTAGGGTAAATTGTGCCTGGGGGCTATCTGGGGAAATGTCTGAGGGAGGCGAAGGCCGGTGTGGTGGTGGTAGCAAGCTCGTAGCCAAGGAAGGCGGGCGAGGCGCCCTCCTTGAAAATTTAACCCCTAGAAATTTTCGATTTCCATTGCTTTTATGCATTTTAAAACACCCTGCTTCCTGAAAAATACCCCCTCCTGGAAGCTATCTTACTCCCCTCCAGTACATTTTCTGGCTAAGAATTTGGAAGCAGCCTTACTCCTGGGGAAAAACGTTTGTTTTCCTTTGCAATTTGCATGTCATGATTTTGTTTACCAATCAATATTGGAAAATTTCAGGGCGACTACTTCCCGACCACTTTTGAAACGTTTTCTCATATGGTTAAGTATATAATTAATCTCATTGCCAGTTTACTTGATGGGGAGACATCTTTCATCGGGCTGCTTTTCATTTCGTTTTCTTGACAATCATGTCATGATTTTTTTTTCTTGAAAACGAGAGTGGCTTATCCTGAAAATCTCCTGCTTTTGCTCAGGGGCTGTCTCCGATCATCTTGAGACGCCCCCACCCCGCCCCATATGATGGACAGAAGTGTACTAATTTTCTGGTTCAGAAGTCTAATGTAGAAAGTGCAACTGAAGAAGTTTAATTTTTAGTCAAGCTGCCTTAATTTGCAACAGGGCATGCCCAAATAGTGGAACACATGCCCTTTCAAACCAGTCCAATTGATAACAAGTATAGTTTTTATGCTGTATCATTACACTCAGATTTTAGTAGGTCTATTTAGGAATTTCTCATAGCATTTTTAACAATTGGTGGCTGATTTTGACATGTCTAAATAATAGCATCACTCCGATTGGTCAATGATGTCTTCTGCCGTTTATTATTAGTATGTTCCGTGCAAATTAGTTGAACCCTCACACACAGTAGCGTAGCTAGGCTAGCAAGGGGGGGGGGGAGTTGGCCCGGGCGCCACCTCTAGGGGGCGCCAAAAGAGGTGGCGCCAAATAGAGATACTTAAAAAAATGTTGGACCTACCATTTGCCATGAGCATGATATTGATATAGCAATTTCATCTTTTAGTAAAATAATTTAGTAATATTGACGCAATTGAATGTCAATCTAAACAAGAGAAGGGGCAAATGAACGAAAATGGCGATTTTACCACAGATTTTACAGGAATCCATATTTTAAGGCTTGGTACATGTAGCTTAAAACACTCGGGAAGTGCCGTTTCCGGCCATCTGGGGGTTTGTAAAGCCAAAAATTTTCTTGTACGCTCCGCGCCAACCGATGGTGGCGCTCCGCTTAGATAGTCCTGCCGCGCATGACGGACCCCGCCCACAGGAAGATGGGAATAGGGGCTCCAATTTCGTTTCTTGCCCGGGACGCCACAAAAAACTAGCTACGCCCCTGTAGTCACACACTTAAGTGTGCATTGGATATGACCTTCAAAATTTGCACTTAGTTCAGGTCATTGTACTTAAGTTCATTGAAGAGGTACACCAGAAATTCGTCGAGGAAGGGCTACAGGTGAGCCAAGGAGTTGATAAATAGCAACTCCCTGGGTCAACCTAGCACGTAGACTTTTTATTGTCGTCAAATTGAGCTTGTCAACCGAGTTCAGCTGGACTTTCTAATAGTGGAAATTTGGTCTAGTTCAGCTGAGTGGTACCAACTGGAACTTTTAGAGGGGCTGGGTTTGCCACATGACGATACTAGCCTACATATACCTCTTGAGAACGTCTTGGTTGAGCGCATGCACGATCATTAGCTATTTCACTATTAGGTCTAGACGTGTACCTGACTCTGAATTGGCATGTGCAGCAAATCCATGAACTAAACAACGAGACTAAAGAATAGGGCTGTTTAACAACATATAAGAAATAAAGAAAAGGGGGTTGACTTTTTTTTACACTTTTCCGAATGCCCAGTCTTCTGGCTTCCGGCCGTAGTTTACAAGTGATAAACGGAACTCAAGTAGAAACCTCGCATAAATTGCACGAAGCCGCTTCGAAGCTGTTTCAATTGTAGACTGATATATTTGCAAAATTAAACGTTTAAGAAGCAAGTCATAACATAATCCTTCGACACGTACATCCAGCGAACTACCAATTGTTATGTACACAGCAGGTACCTCTGGTAAAAGCGCTGAGTAACGGATTACTTCAAGTATTTATGGACTATGGGCCAAGGTCTAGGTACTTCTTGCACCCTGCAATAGTCCATAAATACTTAGTAGTCCGTGACTAAGTTCTTTAGCAAGAATACTTGAGGTGAGTCCTTGACTAAGCGCTTTTGCAAGAAGTACATCCCCTATTCAAAGTTTGTCCAATATTTTCTCTTAATTACTCATCAAATAGTTTACTGTTCGGTGACTTATGATATTTTTTATGACAACAGTTTTAACTTCCATACGAAATCCCTCAGGCCTACCAAAGTGCAAGTGTCCTTGAATGAAGATTAAAAAACAAAGGCTATATAGGATAAGACATGTTTAGTGAGTCCACATTCGGCGTCACAAATTTGCACATTTAACTCATGTTTATTCATGTTACAGGTTTGAAATTGAAGAGCAAGTTACCCTGTCAAACGGTCAATATTTGATTGACTTTTTTATGGGATTAGCGGCTATATTCTGGATTTGTAATGTTCTTTACATCAAATACCCAACAAGGCCTATGTAACTTTCATATTACTACACCTTTAATGTTGCTCTAGCAAGACGTAGTAATACATTAGGCGGATCCAGAACAATTCCTTGAGCAAATGAGTATGAGTAAAGTCTTTTGTCTAATAAAGAGAAAATAGTTTGAAGCCTTTGCTCCCAACTTATGCTACTAATTTGCCCATGCATCAAATGATCGATATAAATGAAGGTATACCTTTACTTAGAATATTCACTGTAAATCTTCTGAGGGTAAACTAGTTGTACCTTCTTAAGCGCAGTCATGCCAAGATAATCTAACAGAACTGAAGGGCATAAGAGTTGGCGATGAATAGGGGAAGTCTGGCAACGAAGAGGTATGCCCTTCACTGCCACATTATTTTTTGGACTTCTGAAGGTTGACTGGTGCTGGGTATATTATTATACACGGGTTTCTTCAAAGAACAGACACCTTTGTCAATAATAGTATTGGGAAAATCAAATTCTATGGAAAATTTACACCTTCCTCGATTCTAATTTTGTCAAATTCAAGCCCCCGGAACGTTATAAATGATAGAAGAAAAGTAAGCGATAAATCACAATAAATAAACACCTGTTCAACAGCTTTAAACTTACCCCCTGCCGCCAAGAGAGGTGGCACCACAGAATTCTGTGGTTAGCCACGACTTGGTAAATAAAAATGGAATATCTGTAAAACGATCTGCTAGGTCAATAAAAGTGAGGGAGTGGGTGCAGCTTAGGAACACCTGATAAATGAGCTCTGCTTTATGACTAGATAGATTTTAGGCTGACGGGTATTTATTGGACTGTACGACTGTGTCTTCGTGCCATCCCCAGATAAACCAAATTTAGTTTTTTTCCATTCCCTGAATGCACAAATGTGACCTTCGACCAGTAAGCAATTGCAAAATTCATTAACATGGACTTTGAGGTATATTAATTGTGACATCATTACAAAATAGAAATTTTCAAAGTTTACAAATACTTTCGTCGCTTGAAACACAGTGATGCAATATATTTTACTGTGGGCCATTTTTACGTAAGAGAAGCCTGTATTTGCCAACAAGCTTTCCAGAATTTCACAAAAAATTTCCCAGAACATTGGGTATTTCCGTCAAGGGGGGGGGACATATCCCAAGTCCCGGTCCTGTTTGTGGGAATATGGCCTGTTCCACTTACGGATACTGTTGAATTTTCCAGAAAATCTGCTCAAGAGAAATTTACTTTAGCTCCTTGGAGAGAGAGGGGGACTGCAACCCTCAGTTCCCTGGTATGCACACCTTTGATCGCAAATTACCCTCAAATGACCTTTTCACCGCAAATGTATGACCTGACCCCACCTTCCACGAACTAGTCCCCACATACGTATACTACTTTGCACAACTTTAATGAAAGTTTACTGCATAACTTGCACGTATAAAAGGTGAGGAATCCTTTGCTGTATGGTTTAAAGGGAAATATTGCGTTTAAAAAAATATCATAAAGTGACATCAATGAAATTCCATTGTGGTCTCTTTCCCTTACCAAACATGAAGCACAAATAACTTACAGCAAATCAACACAAATCTCACAAAATATGACCGACAGAAGCAGCAATTTCCTCATTGAACTGGCTCATTACTGAACGATAAGACTCCCCCACATGCAACGTTCGCACCGCTGCATATTCTTTTAGGAAGAGTTACGCCGGGTCATATGTACACTCATTACGCAACGCGTGTTGATCTCGCTTACCCAAAGCACTTCCCACGACCCTGTCTGCCTGTCCTTCAGGCTCACGACAAGTTACCACAACAGTTTCCGTACCGTCTGTGCTGTAGTGTGGGATATTACAGCCCACCCAGAGAGATTCAGTTCCATCTCCCTATTCATCCTGCTGTTCACTACTCACATTGTGTGCACTGGGCCATCCGCACAGAACGGAAACAACGTGTTACTTTGAGGAATATTTGTACATAATTTTTTGTTACTTTGAGGAATATTTGTACATTATGATAATTTTTTGACTAGTGGTATCACAGGTTCGTAAACTTTTCTTTTCCCAGTGCAGTACAGTAGCAGTTGCTGAAGCACCAACGATCTCTTTCACATCCTGCTGTTTCGAAAGCGAAACGACGTAAGGCCCAAAGGCTGCAATTCGAATCACAGTAACTGTAATTTTGTGTATAGTAGGCCTGTTTAGAGGGGAAGTTATAAGACCCCGTTATACCAACTGCAGTTAGTTCAATACAGACAGTATTGTAACGATTCTCCAGGACTGTTCGCATTTTACGAACATTATATACATGCTGTAGAAGGCGTATGTTATTGTCTGACGTAACGTGATAATTAATTTGATTGGTGGATTTCAAATCAGGGGTGATGAAGGTGTGGTTTTGCATGCATAATTATTTGGGTGAACAAATTTGTCATATGTTACAGAAAGGTTAATTACTTGTTATTTAATTAATGCTCACCGGCTAGAAGTTTTTTCCAAGTTACCTCTCTTTCATCGAAAGGGACCTGATTCTTTGTAAAACAGGGTAGATGAAATATAAAGTCGGAGAAACGCAATATTTCCCTTTAACGAACGAGTACAGCAGCTCCATACAATAATGTTTGATATTACATTCATGGAGACAATTAACATTTTGATAAGAGACGATTGCCCCAGTTTAGTTGTATTATGTATTACAATTCATCTCAGTATGTAAACGTAGAGACATTTTGTGTGCAAATGACTGGAGACATAGATCCCAGTGCCCTTACCTGCTTTGGGTGTTTCTTGGTGAATATTTGATTAAGCGAATTAACCTAAACAATATTCAGTATTAACCGTGGAACTAGTACTCACTCGGCTTTGAACCTAATAGTACTGAATTGAACTTGCTAATTAGTAATGTGCAACCCAGCCGAAGTACCCAGTAAGCATTCTGCCGTCAGATCGATGTCGCTACATTAACATCTACGTCAGACGGAATTCCACTGCCCTGTCCGTTTGCAAACCTGGTTGACGTCGAATCGACGTTGGCAAAGACGGATTATAATCCGACCATTTATTGTCTACCAACAGTGTACGCCATCTTTAGCAAGAGGACTTTAACAACTCCAGACGTCCATTTGAAGTCGTGTACTTGTACTTGCAAATGGGTGTTTTCTATAAAGACGTCAGTCCAACTTCGGCCGACCTCCAAAAATTAACCCTACTTTAATCTGACCAATTGAACCAAGTCTGGACATTGGACCAGGGAGGTGTTAGAAAGGAGATCCAACGTGCTATAGACTCTTTGAAGTAGTTGCCGACAGTTATCTTGCCTTTCTTCTCAAAATTCTTTTCTCAATGCCTAGATCAACTAGGATCAGTGATGCATTGTCAAAATGACAATGAGAAGAATCACCCATTACGTTGAACTCGTTGTTAACTTTTCGTTGTCAGCCGTCATGCAAAAATGTGAAATTTTAACCTTTCGTCGTTATTCGTCACACTTAATATCATTTCATTTAAATTCAGCTAAGAACTTCTTCACAGCGTACTTTTCGAATGTGGTTTTTAATGATGGGAAAACTTGCTTAAAACTTAGAGAAAGGTATAGGCTGGAACAATGTTTCCAGCAGGTGACGTATAAAAATCGTGGGGGCACAATTGAGGTACATTATTTAAACGTTTGTTGCCAGTCGTTTTACTGAAAATCTTGATAAAAGATTGGTCACTGGCGGAAACAAGCCTCACTTCAAAGCATGTATACACAAAGGCCTTTGTTTCGGGATTACTTGGAAAAGAAAGGGGGAGATCATCATTAAAAGGGTTTAATCAACAGACACTTTACAATAGGAACAAAGAGACCTGTCAATCAAATGGCAGTGCCTGAAAAGAATTAAATCATTCTCAAGTAAATATTGTCTGACAGATTTGGTTGTTGTGTCTCCTTACTAACACCTCCCTGATTGGACTAACAGCAAAATGTTTACTGGATAAATCGTCTCCCATCCTTCCATTTCTTTTCGAAATTCTTTTTGGTACAAGAATTTCAAAAATGTCATGACTGCGTGTCATCCAGGCTAAACGTTTTCTCAATGCGGCCTAGTATGGCAGGGACGTTTGAGCCCTCTGTCTTAGTGTAAGGGTTAATATGGAAATATCTCTCCTTTATAATTCACTGCTTTACCATTTTCCTTTTCCCCAGCGTTCTCCATTACTTTCAATAACATGGAAACACAATCTTCAACAGTCAGCTTTGCATTGCTTCCTCCCATGTCAGTCTGCACCGAGCCAGGAACCAAACCTATTGCCAGGATGTTGTCAGTCTTTAGGTCAACGCTCAAAGACTTGGTTATCATATTCAACGCCACCTAAAATTAGAATAAATAAATAATCCTTTTTGTGTAAAAAGAATATTCATCGTATTTTTGAGACCCAAGATTCCTTTTTCAACAAAGTAACCAAAAACTGACTCCTAGCTATTTCAGGTTTTTAAACTTCAGCACCGGAATAAAGTATGCATAAAATATGGTTTATTTGTTTTAAAACAAGTTAGAATGAACCGCAGAAGTTAAAGAGATAGTTTTTCAAGGACGTTGCCGGAAGTGTTGCGACGAGTGCACGTATGATGATGTAGTCAAAAGTCAAGTTGAGCCATTAACATGAGAGGTCGAGACGAGTCAAGCTGAGTCTGAACTGGTGGTCCAGTAAAGTGGCGAAGGGTCAGAGCTTCAGTCTCATCAAATTCAAAACAATTGAGCAAAAGTCAGTTGGAGTCAACGAGTAATGGTGGTCAAGTCAGTTTATACTCAACATTGGTATGGTGATAGCTGTTGTCATTACATTCTAGCTTTTACCCCTTTTTTCAGCAATTAGTGTACATGGGTACAAAGTGGGACTGAAATTATTCAAAAGACTTCACTAAAAGCAATATTTAAACAATGCTAGCTCCCTTTTATATCAAAATAGTGGCAGTGTCTCGACAACGACAAAATTGTATTTTCTTAGAAATTTGCTCTTTATTCATTTATGTTACTGATATTATTCCTTTTCATTTACTTTTATTCATTCCTTTCACCACTGTACGGGTAAATTGCTGAAGACATATGCCCCTCCAAAAACTTTCGGTTACCACCATGCTTGAATATCCCATAAACTTGCTTTTAGAGCAGTAAAATGTGCTAACTTATTAATGATGAAAGTTTTGACTGACTAAGTCCTTTATGTTCAATTAGCAACGGCCCTACTCAACTCATCAATATTCTGCTCGTCTGGGTATGTATGTATTCACAAGCAAGGGAAATAAGTTTTTCTGCCTGTGTTCCCTGCTTCGAAAATCTGGTTCTGGAAAGAATTATTTGTTGGACGATAGTAAAGCTTTGCCCCTTTTTTCAAAGTAGACAATACAACATATTCAATACAAATACATGTTTAATGTATGTCTTATTGGGAACCAATTGTCTTACAAGCTCTTCTTAAGGTTGTAAAGTAGATTTTACAATATGAATAGCACAATAACTCACCTTTGATACACGAAGCGCATACATTCTTCCCGAAGTATTGTCTGCTATGCTGGCTACGCCTGTAGTGATATTATAAATCCCACCTCGGTAGAAACTAAAACCAGACAGTTTGGATGCTGCTGCCCCCTGTTTAAGCAGGGGGAGGAATTTCTGAAGAAACAAGAACTTTATGTATATAAGGTGACCCATATAAAAATATTACTGGTGTTTTATTAGCTTCAAGTATTTTCTAGATTGTGGTGTGAACTTTGTCGCTAGGCAGGAATGACAGCTGCTACCTGCCAACATCAGAGACCAAAATACCAGAATCATATGGAAATTGTAGGGGACACTAAACCATAATGCAATGTTATAATAGTTCCAAGCTTAAGAGTCCAAGGACCTCGCTGGAGTCCAGGCTGCACGCCCGGACGTACGTGTGTGTTAAGATTTCTCATAGATTACGAAAGTCACTTCCAAGCGGTTCACTCAGTGTAATGAGAGAATAGTTTATTTCCAATATTGGGGCCCTACATATGCAATGGCTTGGCTATTTTAAGACGTAAATACAGTTTGGAAAATATTAATCCCTGGCAGTTCTAAGTTTTGCTACCTCATCACCTCACGTTACTAGTGATATTCATTCTGTGGGTAGGCTCTGGTACACAGGCACTCAATTCTCAGGACTGAAAGTCCCAAAGGTATCACTGCAAGGTTTTAGTTGAGATACGTAAGGTTTCTTGTACCGATATAACGTACCAAATTTGCCAAAGTGACCACTGAATGACAATTGATCTCAAATGTCTGTGCATACCCTCAGTGAAGCATAGACCAAAGTAATATAACACAGATAAGTGATAATTAACCACCCAAGATTCACTGATTGAACCAATCAGAGACAAAATCTTTTTCTGTGTATGTATAGAATGACCCAAAATGACCCCTATATGAAATTTGACCTCAAAGGCATTCAAAAGCCAGAGATGTAGATTACTCTGCATTCCTGAATGTTGCATGCAACAAACGTGTAGAAATAGCTGATCGACTTCACTTGTGCCAGTGCACAAAGCGGGACATACAACAACTCTGCAGTTGCACCAAGGCTGATCCATTTTATCGTGCCCCCTCACATTATGCAAATCTTGGGTAATTTTGGTAAGGTTAATCTACTAATTTTTTCCTGCTAAATTCGGCATTAGCTAGGTTCTCCTGCCCAGCAGTTCTATATCTTAAAATATAGTGCCGTGACAGCATTTTCAATGCAAAGCTTGCTGATCGTTCATCCTCTTAGAAAAAAATTAAGGTATTTTTACTCAACATAATGTATCCACATCTCAAGTGTGAAAAGTACCCATGCCTGCGTTGCCTTAACATAGCATGTTTCAAAACCTTTGTAGAGTCCGACTTCTGAATGGTGACCTCTGATGACTTTGGGCCTCGACAAAAACATATGTTTCTTCTCAATTTGGTCTGGCATCTCGAACAAGTACCGTACGAGAACTGCCAAAATGCACACTTTTGAAATATAGTTTCAACCTAAATGTAAACACACTGAGACACAGACACGCATACTTACTATATGTGCCCTTATCATGGCCGCAAACAACTAAGTTCTTTTTTTTTTGTGCAGTTGTCTCTTGCTCGGTTGTTCTGTCCTTAAAGGGACTCCAATGGAATTAAGCTTTTTCAAGGCTTTTTGGGTTATCCCTGGTGATCTGTTTTGAACTCTCGTTTTTGTCTTTTGTCTTCTTTTATTGCTTTATGTTTCTTTTACTTTTCCTGTTGATTCGGTTTTTGTTTTAATGTTTTAGTACCGAATAAACCAAACCAAAGCAAAACAACTTTGTTTCATATTCTACCATCTAACCAAAGCTACCACATAAAGAAATTTAAGACCAACCTTTGTAACCATCAATGCCCCTGCAGCGTTAACATCAAAAACCTCGAGAAGACCTTTCCTGCTGAGTACATCCAAGGAATTACTCTCTCGACTGCCAAATATCCCAGCGTTGTTGATTACGACATTGAGACCATTATCACCAACGACTGAGGATACTTGCTTCACGGCTGTATCAATAGTAGCATCATTTGTAACATCTGGGAACAATAAACAATAGGAAATCCCAAAAGAGTGTGAGAGAATGTAAATTTTGTATCGTCCTAAAACCTCACGCATGCTGTATTGATCTAGACAGCTATTTTCCATTTCCAATTGTTCTACTGGTGAGTTGTCATGTCACCAACCCCACTCACCTAGCCCATTTGGGATTATTCTCTTCTACTAGCGCTGCAAGCAAACAACGCAAATTTCACAGGAACAAAAATAGTGCACAATTCTTGCTCCTTATCTAGAAATTACTTTCTTGCATTCGAGGTAATCGTTACTTTCCACTCTGCAATGCTTGGAACCAATTGATATGCAAACTGCAAGAGCAACTTTCTGTTTTGCTTCTGTGTACAATAACACAATGTCGGACGTTAAATGCATTCCTTTGGAAGCAGCCTGTGTCAATAACACAACTATCTCAGCAATAATCAGGGTTAGTTAGTTAGTTAGTTAGTTAGATGAGGTTTAACGGCCCAGTTTACAACCAATTGGTTCAAGTCGAGCCGGCAACGGCCTTTTTTCCAGTTGTGGCTCACTGGCTTGTTTTCCCTTACTCCATTGCTTATGCGGAGCATCACGCACAACGGCCGAAGGTTCCATTTTTAAAGTCTTTGGTATGACTCGACCTGGGAATCGAACCCGCGTGAGAGGCGGATGCTCTAACCACTAGACCAAACACGCGGTAGCAATAATCAGGGAGGCTACAGGCAAAAGGAGCTATGAGGTTTTTCACCCAACTTTAACCAGTTTCGGTTTATTGGAAAATCGGAGGGCAACAGTCGGGATATTCTGAACTGAATTTTCAAATATACTTGAGGTGTCAAAATTGTGCAAAATCTGAATTTCACTAGATAGGTGGTTGTTGGCTCATGGCTTACGTATGCTAGTCTGAAATGGTGTAACGTGACTGCTCTTTGTTCCATCCTCCCCACTATTTATTCTTTTCCCATTCCCTTTATTGCGAAGTGATGAATACAACACAGCCTCTATCAAAGCTGCAACTTAAACGTAGCATTGTTTGTCATGGTGACTTTTGGACATCTAACAAATTTCAGTTCTGATTCATTTCACATGCTAGTCTTCTGGATTCTCATTACAAAAATATTTTCAAGTGCATGGATATGCTTGTGCAGTTTGGTGACATTAATAACCTTATTTTATTATATAT
>WURT03085766.1:0-12890 GCA_009936505.3 Holothuria glaberrima | reverse complement strand
GTCCAATTAAATCGACATATGCCAGTTTCTCGTCTTCTCATTGGTCTACCACCGTCACATGTTGCTTCCTAGCCCTAGGATTGGATTTCCTCCAATTAAAAAATACGATAGTTGTAAAGTGCTCGGCATCATACTCTATATAATCATTTGGATGTCAGGTAATAATCATTTAGTGGCGTATTTAGGGGGCCATTGGGCCATGGGTCTCCTCACGGATGCCGGTTTTTTTTTTTAGTGCCTACAATACGTAAAAAAATTAACAGAAAATTTTACTTCAAAGGTAGCTTATGTGGCACCAAATTGCATGTAAGGACACCTAACTTTCAGAAATTTTGAAAGGAGAGGGGCACCCCCTCCCCTTAGACCCCTCCCCCGGCCGGCGGCCACACAAAATACTGCATGGCAACCAGTTAGAAAAATTGCCTCTGTAAGCATTATGTCATTTTCCCCGTTTTATGTAATTGATCCAGAGCTTCCGGGAGCCCTATACAGGTATCTGGCAGCCTTAGATGCCCTTTTATAATGCGAAATAAAAGGGCATCTAAGGCTGGCAGATACCTGTATAGGCCTCCCGGAAGCTCTGGATCAATTATATAAAATGGGTGAAAGAAAATTTTGGTAATAGGCCAAGAATGTTTCTGTGGACTCCACGCAAGTATTTTGGCTCCAAAAACTATCCCGAAAAGAAGCATTAAAGTAGCCAGAAAGGAGGTGGGGGGAGGGGAGGGGCTTCAGGAGGTTTGTTGATGACAACGTATTCTTCTCTTAGACAGTATAGTCTCCAGTTTCATTTCACCAAAAAATGGAATTCACTAAATTATGGACATTTTCCAGTCATATATGATCAGCTCCTAAAATATTCCAAATATAGCACCATTTTGCCTCTAATGAACCTTAAATTAACAAAAATTTCTCAAAGGGGAAGGGTCCCTCCCCTTAGACCCCTGCCCCGGACGGCACCTATATGTAGTGACAAAGGAAGGATCCCCATTACTGTACAAAAACGCAGGGGCATAAAAAAAGGGCTATTTACGCAAACATGGGAGTTTAACTGAGGTAGGATTACGACATCATCAGTGGTCCCCCCCCCCCGGAATCTTCAAAGTCTGGCGACGCCACTGATTACGAATTAATGGGAAATGGAGGTAGGTGGGAAAAGCAAGAATATTTAATCCAATTTAATAAGCAGACTTATCTTTTTCCTTTCTTGTTCATTTTGACTGGTATTTGCATGCAGGGTAGCTTATTTCAAAGTTACAGAGTAAGATCTGAAATTACATACTAATTTACAATTCCATAAAATATTTTCTTTACGCACGTCTGTCTTGAGTTACATATGCCAGGTGATTCCATCTAACAGTGTTTACTTCAAAAGAAAAGTATTCCTGAGGGAGGAACCCATATCTTCCGTCTTGGTCATTTCGAACGATATACGATCATATCAATATCACAGTGGTCAAGCTACCAACGATACACTTTTTCACGTAAATGTTTGCTTTTGTGCATCTAAAACTTGTTAAATTGTTTCATATCGGAAACGTTTCCTGGAGAGGAACCAAGAACCCCCTCCCCCGCTTGCTTTTCGCTCTTGCGGCGGAGTTTAATCTTCAGTTTCCGTATCACATAAATGGAGCCCCAATTCTTCTGTTAATCTTGGAACCGCCCATGAAGGACTACGTTATTGAGTAAATTGTGATGTTCCCCGTTCTTACAATAGTGTGTGAACAGCAAGGGATTAAAACTGCATGGTACTTTTTATAGAAATATTTGGGGTTGAGGAAACCGTTATCACACAATGGCAGGTGGGTCAATTTAATAGGATAGGTTGAGAAGCACCGGCTACTTACTACGGAGCGCCCCTCCTCCCCTGACTCAAACTCCTCGCTCCGTCACTTGTGATAGGGATATCGATGTCACATTTGTCAGGAATGTGGGAATCTTATCAATAGGCATATTGAAGTTCTTCTTGTCTGCTTTCATACTTTTCTGCATGGGCACTGGAGAACCAAAGGGTGATAAGGCAGGAAAGGATCTGGGAAGTTAAGGTCGGAATAACTGGGAATAACAAATGGCAACGAGAGTCCCCTTTCAAACCCATGGATAGTATCTTGTAGCCCAGAGACAGATACCTCCATCCGTTAAACTTTATTTTCCAAATAATGACAGGAGATGCCCTATTTTCAGACCACAAATAAAAAAATAACCAGAAGTATCCCCATTTCAAATCTAATCAACAATCACATCATCGTGTTTGCTCGTCTGTGTTTGCTCGTCTGTGTAAAGGCGTTTGGTATGGGACACAAATTACAACATTACAGAGAACAAATCTCAACTTTATTGGACTAGTGTCATACAGGTAATGCGTTGTTGTTTAACTTGCACTGACAACAAGGTATACAAACTCACATCTACGCGGGAGTTTCTCAGTTTACTATATACACAGACAGTACTGTGCCAGTAATGATTTCCTATGGCCTACCTACAACTTTCATGATGGATGAAAATGACCACGTTTTTTTTTCTTTGAGTAACGTTGAAATGATAATAGTGAAACCAGCCCAGTATTCCTTCGGTATTTGGGAGAATCTACATCTTAGAAACCGAAAAATAGAGAAGCAACATCGCGACCAAAATGATTAGCAGTGGAGAGTTCCACGCAGCTGCTCATGGGCTTAATATGTTTTGTACAATCTCGCATCAAACGCCAAACAGTAAAATTAAATTCTCCCTACTAGGTTTACTTCTACCCACCCCGATAAAAAAAAAACTATCTAGTACAGCTCCCAAACAAACTTACAGTAGCTTACACTTAATTTGAAGACATACATGCGTCAGACTTACTGAGAACACTAGAAATGGTTTCAAAGGGAAAAAAAAGTTACTTCCGCTAGTGTCTTTATAGAGGGGGGAAAGGCGTTCGATCAAGCTTGGCATTTGGCCTAAAGACTGTACAATCTTCACTTTCCCTTTTCTTTTCTCATATTATTGTCCTCCTTCCTTGACACTAGGACGATGACCATTTTCCACAGAAATACTTATTCTAATACTATTAATCTCAAAGCAGTTTCTCCTAAAGGCTCTAAGCTCTTTATGTTATTAGTATGTTAATGATATCCCAACCAATCTACAATTCAATACCAGATTAGCTCAATTTGCTGATGCTATCTGGAACACATCTTCAAGTGCTGAACTAAATCAATCTAATCTACTAAAATCCTTAACAGAAACTGAGAGATGGTGTTGTAAGTGGAGGATAAAAATTAATCTCTATAAGTCTAACTATATTGTTTTAAAGCACGGTCTCCGAAATATTACCCTGAGTAGCCCCAAAGTTAATCTTTTTAATGAACATATCACTTATCTAAAGGAAATCAAATTCGTCTTACAATGAATACTCATACTGATAAAATACTATAGATAAAGCTGGGGTGGGCTATAAAATCCCTTCAAAATATTTTCAGTAATAGGGTTATATCTATTAGAACCAATGTAAAAGTCTACCAAACCCTCTTACCAGTTTACGTTCTATTTTAGAACACTGCAGTATCAACTATTTAACAGCAGGCAAAACCAATATTTTCAAGCTTGAACGATTTTATTTGATTGCCCTTAGGCGGGCTCTACGAATTCCAGGCTATATCAATAAAAACCCTGTCCTTCAAACTGCCAACCTCGAACCCCTCTATGATCGTTTCATAAATATGAACTATAAAATATTTAAAAAAAAACTAATACCTATTGATAAACACGTAAAGAATACTATCTTGTCCTATCTAATTAATAAAATTCATCCAAATTCATCAAATTAAAGTAAAATCTGCCCCAGATGTGCTTAAAATTAAAGAATGGGATGAGCTGGACTTGCTGATTGAAGAGGGGAGGCCACAGATTAGGTATAAGTTCCTTCTGTCTCGAGCCCCCGTGAGTGTCATAGCTGTTTTACAGTGAAACGGGGCAGCCAGAAGGGGGTCGAATCTTTTCCTTTACTAGGCCCTAGTGTGGGATTCTCTTTTTTTTCAAACTCGTTAGCTAGTCCGACTCTCCCTTCAATTATTTCCTTTAAATTCGGTACTACTTCCTTTGCCTTTCCAAATTTCCACCCTGGTTCTTTTAACTCCTAGCTCCATTTATTCCGCCTATCTACTCTGATCCATTAAATACCTGCTTCTATTACTTATCAGTACTCCCAGCTGTTCTCTCCCCCCCCCCCTTTGTTCTATTGGGCAGCAGCGTAGCAAGACCCTCAGGGGACCATGGACAAGAGACAGCGAGGGCCCCGCAAACCAATGGTATCATAAACCCATATTCCTAAGACCCCTCTAATTTCCATGGGAAGGTACGGGGTAAGAGTGAGACGGACACACCGGTTTCAATCCCGTACCCCATTCTTGCCTGGTATTTCAAAAGCAGTTCTGCAGTTGTTGATAGCTTTGTAGTTCCTTTCAGGTATATACTGGGTGGTTAGACGGTAGGCAGAGTTACGGCTTTTTGAGATTTTTTTCCTGAGAGTTGGTTGGGGGTCACCGAACCCTCGGGCCCCTGGACATTGTCCACCCAGTCCACTGCTTACTACGCCAGTGCTGTTGAGTCGGCTTAACAAAAGAAACAACAGCACTACAGAGGCTCTTCAGCCTGTTCAGTGACAAAGACCTTCATAACCCAGGGAGGAGCTTTATACAGTTATGGGACGAGCTACAAGTCGCATAGTTGAGAGAACTGGAACTGTCTGGGTGATGAGATTTTCCCTTTAAAATGCTCAAGGTCACATCCAAACAATGTTATGTGTGTACACAACTGATTGAACCAGCCATCACTCACCAACCAGAGTGATGCTGCAGTTTGAATTAAATGATTATCAAAGATACGTCACCAAATGTATTAAGAGTAATGATAATATTCTTAAATATGTCTGGGGAGATGCACATAGACGGTACCTATTCTTTTTCTCCGTCCTAGTCTTGTACTTACCCCCCCCCCCCTTTATTCTCCCTCGTTACTCCCTTTGAATCTTATTTAAAGTTCAGAGCATTCAGCTGTTAAAGGGTTTAGCTGTTCCCTCTTATTCCATCATGTGGCTATTACAAAGTAGCTCTATGTTTTCATATCAATAATTCAGTGTAGGCCGATTACTCCCCATTCCTTAAACGATGATGCTCATCGTCATTCTAATACGTAGCAGTAGCTATACAATATTTTCACTCGTTGCAAATACGCTGAAAGCCTCGCATGCATAAACTGTTAAACAAAACTTTCTAAAACGGACGGTTTGCATAAAATAAACATGCAACTGGTCTCTTATTTTCTTTTAAAACTTTGTCCAGACAATATTGTGGAGTGGTTCATACCTCTTTGGCTCTCTTCTCTTAAATTTAAAGTGCGTGAAGACTAAAAACAGACAGTCAGAGACGAAACAGAACTTCCTGGTTTCACAACTTTATTTTCGTATGACATTTTCACTGCTGACTCTGATGAACGATTTATTCCATATAAATGTATGTAGGCCTACACCTGGCATACCTACTCCACATCTTCCGCAATGTCGTTTTCCTTCCCGAACCAATATTTTGCCCTGGGCTTGTCTAGGTTACAGTCACATGCATAGCCGCAGGTTGACTAGGTAGCAGGCTGTTCGGCATATTCCTTGTTTAGTCCGGTGGTTTGGGAAGCTGAGGAGCTGAGCAAACAGAGTCCGCTCCGCAGGTTAAGCCGCATGCGGCTGTTTTTCAGCTGAGGACTGAATGTTTCAGGGAAGAGGTGCCCTCTTTAGAGTTTTTTAGATTTGCCCTCCTCATTCATGCTGGGACAAGTTCCCGGATAACCAGCCAGACCCATTTACCATCCGTGCATCTCACGATATCAAAATGTTTGTGAAAGAGTTATTAGCCTATGTATAATCAATCAAATGTCTTGGCAATGATTTTCACGAATAAAAATTGGAAGGGGTTGCCTAGTGTACAGTTTTGCATATTCCCAGTGGGATTCAAGAGTCATGACAGATCGCTTAAAATAAATTTCCGTACCTAGGACAAAACTATTAAGCCATTTGCTATTAATGCTACCTCCGATGGCCCATGAGAGTGGTCACTTGAAACAAACACTGGAAATAAAAGAAATTACAGATAAACATATATTCTTGTACTGAAATTCATAACATCATTTTCCTCTATATTTCTAATGGTGCCTTCATCCCAGTATGTATTTTGGTAATTCGTTGTAATTTAATGTATCCAAACTTTATATTACAAAAACTTTGTGAGAAAAGACCATTTTTCAAACGTTGTATTGTACTATGTAAAAGGTTACGAACAAAGTGATAAATTAAAATTGAACCAGATCCGATCATTTCCCATAAATTTGCTGACTTCGAGATTGAAAAAAAAAAACCCGTCAAGAGTTGCTTTGAAATTATATCCTCGGAGTCAGCAATCCAAGTTCTTAAAAGAGAGATTAAGGTATTTAATGACGGTAGAGGCCTTAGTCTTGAGGTCATGTAACCTCCATAGGAGAAGGGATGTACAGGTTTTGAGGAGGGGTTTTTTCGGAATTTTCAGGAGTAGTTTCCATACCAAAATTTTGTAAAAGTAAAATCAGGCTACATTTAATAATGGAATGTCATTTATTTGATCATTCAGTTGTCTATCACAAATGGGGAGCCCACACACTCTAAGGCTATATATCACTAAACTATCAGGGTGAGGCAAATTTATTACAATGCAATTCGTCGTCACAAAGTAGGAAACTTATTCATGCATACACCATTGTACTAGTAGTTACTCATGTAAGACTACAATTAACCAAGATTTCAACTTTACGAGGAAGGATATGTTTCTCACTTCCTATGAAACATTTTCAAAACAATCTACGAGCCAAACAACTAAAACTTCACGGAAACAGAGAAGTGTTTTATTTTAAGGTCCACCTTTTCATCAAGGTCATTTTTAAAACATACAGGAAGTTAATTATGTATCATATTGCTTTTAACATTCCTTCTCACAATAAAGCGTCCTATACCACGCATGTTGTACTATACAAATCACGATGGTGGCTCACATATTTTAAGCATTTACCTAAGCAAGAATGTTAAAATTGAAAATTTTACCCAGCACAAAATCCAATATATTTATTACGGTACTCTTCGCACAGGTTAATGCTTCGACTATATATATATAAATATTTATATAAATATATATATATACATATTATATATATGTATAAATATTTATATATATATATATATACTGCATAAACAAGTGTGAAATAAGGACCAATCTATCTTTATAGTACATAAGTGATAAATCTACATCCAGACTTCAAGTTTTTACTGTAAATATCATGTTTTTGGATGTTTTTTGTATCCTTAATTTTGTAGAAACAAAAAATATTTACAGTTTTTAATGATAACTCTGAATGAAGAGAACCTTACAAGTTAACAGGTAAAGAAACTTTTTTTAAAAATATAAATTGAATGATAATGGATAAAAAAAGAAATGTTTGGGAATTTTTTGTGACCAAACTAAGCCTCCAAATGTTGTTAATATTTAAATGCGACCTCTGTATGAAAAATCTATGGTGAAACGATACGTTGAGTGAAAAACGAATAATGTCAGTTACATGTGTTTCGTTAAGAAACACATTTGAAAGCATTTTCCGAAGGAGTTAAACTCATTTTACTTCCTTAACTTCATAAATTCTTGAGATTAGAGGATATAGTTGTTTCACATGTTGTCACACCTTTGTTTTTATGAAACAGTTTAGAAAGCTCATATATTAGGCTATCACACCTACTTATGCGTGGTATACTTTGTGCTGTGAAATTCGGGGTATGCCCCTTGGCTGCCCTCATGAATCTCATATAAGCTACATATCTTATTATTGTTTTAAGTTATTCTAAACTGCAGATAAAACTTTTTAAATCAAACCGTAGGTCAGTCTATGATAGGGCAATGAATATTGTGATAATATGTTTCTCATGACTTGAACAACAAAACAAGAAATAAACTGGGTAGTACATGACTTGAACAACAAAACAAGAAATAAACTGGGTAGTAAGTCAAACCTTTTCTCTTTATTTCAAATCTCATAACGAGTCCCCAACAGCTTTATTTAGGACATTTTTTATAACCTAAGTCATAATTTAAACCAAAGCTGTAATGTATGAGATAATGTAAATATAGAGGCTTTTTAAGAAAAGTCACTGCGTCGCTCATCTCTCTGTTGTTAAAACACTTTCAAAATTCATGCTTTGTTGTACTTCCAATTATGTCTAGGATACTGCTGTGTGCGCAACACCTGTGCATGGGCTGCATGAGGCATTGTAGTAATCTGAAACGCACTGATGTGACATGAAAAACCCCCATAACGTCTTCACATTTGTTATTTACGCTTCTACAGCAGCGTTATCATAGCCGCCGTCGCCATCCTTCTTGATGTCACCCATTGCAATATCGGTACTGAGGAAAGAAAAATGTAGTTACGTTAAACATCGTCGTTAAAAACTGCATTAACCATCTCACTTAGCTGCTTAGGCAGTTAGTCACAGTCCATTATAAAAATTCGATTACCCATTCCACTTTGTCAGATAGTAATCCAGTCAATCGAATACATGAAGCATCTGACGTTCGGGCAGCCAGCCAGAATAACAACAACCATCTGATTAGCCCAAGGGCGGCGATCCCGCCCATTGATTCTGATTTTTCACACAGTAAGTTATTTGAAAATGGATCATGTTCCCCCATCCCCCAATATTGAGAACAAAATCGACGCCCATGCATTATCTCAGTTAGTCGGTTAATAAAGAATTAAAGTACTGACACACTGAGTCTTTTATGTTACTAAGAGTTTGCAGAGGACCATGCTGAGGTTATTACAGAAGGTGGCAGCAAGGTGAATCTAAGTGCTTCCTAGTAATACCTTGATGTATACTTGATCCTTCGCTACTGGAGGTATCATACTGAGGCACCCCATGATTGTTTCCCTAACCCCCAAGTCACAGTTTATGATATCAGTTATATACATATGTTGTTGGTAGATCTCCAAATCTGGAAAGCTGACAGTATATACTTACTCCTTCTCCCGAGGGGCTTCAGTTACCTCGTACAGGCCATCACCTCTAGGTCCACCGTTACGGGACTGCTGAGGAAGTCGTCTTGGTTTGTCAAATCTAGATTTGTTCCTCTGTTTGAAGACAGCTTTACTTTCCGCGATCTTGAAATAAAGAAAAACGGAATTCCATGAAAATTGAACTTCAAAAGGAGCCAGTGCATTGTCCATCTTACTCCTACATCCAACCGAGGCATCACACTATACATAAGAATACTACATCAAACTTATCCTCCCTGAATCCTTGAGCCAGCAGATTATTTGCAGAATCTTAAATCACTTTAAAATCAGCTGGTTAGAATGTCACCAACACTGGATACGTATGTAAAAATACTGACATTGGAGAAAGTTTGCTTGGAAACTTATGTCAGAAACTTACTGGACGAATATCTTTGAGACTTAATTGGGTACCGGTAACCAATTTCTCGACACACCCATTAATCGTCTACATTGGGCAAACTTTACCTAAATTCAGTGTTTTCACTGTTAATACCAGTATTAGTGCAATGTTTACCCATCTGCTTTTAGAGTGCATTGGACTATTTAAACAGCCTTCATGATAACTACTCTGATCCAGAAGTGATTTTACTAAAAACTTGAACAAATCCTTGATATTCCAAGAAAGTGATGGTGATATATAGAAGGCGGAAGACAATATACTTGAGGCAGAACGAGAGCTTGCCAAGGACCGGACTTGGATTTGTCTTAGGTAGGATGGGTCTTTTGGGAGGGGAGGTACTTCAATGTACGCGGAAAGTAAATGGATTTCTTATCTTCTCCCATCATTTCCAATTGGGCAACAATATCAGCATGAATGAACATAACAAGGCAAATAAGAGAGACTTGAGGTGGAAAACAGCCTTCGTCGGTCAAACCTTTGTGTGTGTGTGTGTGTGTGTGTGTGTGTTTTTTTTTTTTTTGTACCCATATTTGAGAGGAGTTAGGGTGGATTAACTCATCTCAGATTCCGCTTTATCTATTTAGAGAATATAAAACATCATTTCGTTCTCACCGAGCTTGACAGGCCATTGGACGTTTTTTCTGAACGTTCATCGTAAACAAATGTGTCCTCAAAGTCTTGCAAAGGATCGACCCCAAAGAATGCAGCTATCTCCAGTGGGTAGTTAAAGTCCATGAAGAGAATAACGATGCCGCTGAGGAATGCTATCAAACCTGCAATAAAACAATATGACAAATCGAAATGAGTACACTATATTAAGAGACTATTTTGAAACAAAAAACATGAAAGAAAAGTCGTCACCGAGTTAGTATAATCTTCTCGTTCCATGCATATTATCATCTTATTACCATAAGAAGATAGGAAAAGATCTTCTAATTGTGCTATCATCAAATTTCTAACCTGATAACCAACAAAAGACCATTTTCTTTAATTCTTTGCAAAATCAATTGACTTACCCGCTACCATACACAAATAGAAAGTAGGACCTTTGTGGAAGTGTAACATCTTTTCAGCCGTAAACGGTATCACCATGGGTTGGAAGCCGTATCGTATACCAGCGTAAAGAATATTGGCAGTCAATAGACTGCCGCCAGTAAGCATCAAAAAATACGCGCCATTTCGAATAACCATAAAGAAGAGTATGTTTGCCAAAAGCCAAAGGGGGAAAGCCGTCCTAAAAAGAAAACGTAGATAACAGTCAAGTGATCAAATGTGTGATGAATTATGGTGTACAATCATTTATTATGACCGGTTGAATTCATGTATATTCCAAAGAAAGTAAGAAGAATTTACCCTCCGCCATCTCTACTGCATTAAAGTTTATCCGTCCCCCCCCCCTTGATATGTCTCTTGATTGTAAATGTTTACTTATATTCTATTGAACAAATTGTATACCATGGCTCACTCATACAAATAATTTTTTAATGTTTCAGATTATTAAACATTTAACAAAAAAATCTACGCTAGCCTATACTTTGCAAGGAAGAACTTGCAAAAATTGTGTCACGTACAGTACACGATGTTTTGAACAAAATTTTGCACGATCCCTACGTCATATCTAAGACTGCCTCTTTCCATTCTAAATTACAGTGCTTTTAAAGCAACCGTAGATTTGCATTAAGTGTCTTAGACGAATATTGACAGGGAGGCGTTTGTTACAAATTTTATATTTCCTTACCAAACCATTATCCATGCGTAATAACCAGCAAGACGGTAAGATCTTCCCCAAAGAATGTCCTCTCCATCTAAAGTAAAATACTCCGAGATCCAGAGGATAGGGAGTGGTAACCCTCTCCATTGTGCTGCTCGAAACTCTCGGTTTATGCGACCAGCTATAGGATAAGAGTGAAGAACATAGTGAAAAGTACTGAATGTACTTAAAACAGGCAAGGGCATGTCGAAGTATGTCCCTTAGGAAAATAACTACACTCGCGCCACAAACTGCATATCATATACTTTAAAATACTTACAGAAACGCCCAAAACCAATACGTCCCTGTCCTCCGTAGAAATGAAATCGTTCGTTGTAGTCGATTTTTTCATCAGGGTAGCCCAACTCGACGGAACCATTATGTTGTGTCAAATCGGTTTCAGCTAGAGAAAAAGATAAGAAACAAAAAATAAACAAAACCGTATGAACTCCATAAAGCGATTCCAGGATTTCCCCCTATGACTTTTCATCTCTTTGGAAGAAACAGAGAAGTATGTATTTGTTTCATAGAGGCATGCGTCAATGCGTAACACTTTAAGGTATAAACAAACAGCTGTACCGGTTGCAAAGAAAATTGTAGGTTACGAACAGCCACAATCTTGGTTAAAGATAATGACACAGAAATAACCAATTCAACAAGAATATTATATGTACATTTACATTCTGAAGTATCAAGAGATTCCCAGGTAACATTCCCATGTTCGATCCTTATGGGTACTATATAAGCCAGCACATAGGATCCATATGAGGTCCTTTAAATTTTGCTCCCTAGATGCATGGGGGACCGATATGGGCCAGCCCATATGACACATGTGGGATAGTTCTGGGCCCAAGTGGGTAACTGATATCTGGAAAACTGTGGGGGAAATGCGGAATACCCCATATGGGAATTTCATGGAATATACATGTGGAGCTTATAAGGGCTCATTGAGGTAACCAGTTGTGCCACCAAATGGGTCTCATATTGGACAGCCCATATGGGCCTACTGATTTTTTCAGCCAAGAATCAAATGCCTTAAGTGAGTCAGTCCGTATTACCTGTATGGGATATTTCTGAGCTCCCTTTTTGGACAGTTACTGTTCATATGTATGCACGTCTACATCAATGCATAAACTAATTATAATGAGAAAATCAAACATCCTTGTAATATAAAAGCAAAAGCTACCAGTGGATTGTTTATGCAAGGTTTTGCTATGACTAAAGGTTGAAGTGAGTTAAACGAGTTTAACCTTTAATTGCTTCTGATATGTCAAGACGAACTAAATCTAAGAATTCTGGTGATATTTTCATTCGGTTTTGATGTGTAGTACTCGAGATATCCGCAAATGAGGTAACTTCATTTGTAATCTAAAGTGAGCAGTTATGTCATCCCCTCACATTGATAAGCAATGTGTTGCTATCTTCATTTTCTATCTATTATTTTGACATGGAACTTAAAAGAAGGGTTCAAGCAAAAATTTACTTTTCATACGTAAAAGAGGAACTAAATCTATGCATTTTGGTGAAACTTTCATTCATATCGGACATGTATAACTCGAGATACCAGCAAAAGAAGTTACTACATTTGTGACCCAAAGTGAGCTTGAGGCCAAGTGGGAGTTATATCACTAGGCAGCTCCC
>WURT03085755.1:0-12890 GCA_009936505.3 Holothuria glaberrima | reverse complement strand
AATTAACTCAAAGAAATAAAAAAAGTACATTACAATGTGACCCAATGCTGGCTCCAGTATGATATTGCAGATATTGCTTTAAGTCCTCCCCCAGTTATGTTTAAATGCCAATATCTTGAAAACCAAAGAATATTTTTGTTTGCTGACATATTACATTTAAAAAAAAGCTGCAGACAGTGAAATCTGTTGCAAAACAGTAAATTTCTTAGTCAGGTGAAAAATAATGACATAGACTCAGATTACACACGTAAACGTGAGGTAAGCAGGGGCAATGATTTACCGTTTCAATCTTTGCCGCTAGGATTAAACTTTACTGTCGGGTTTACATAATCTAAGTTTTAAAACACAACCTTGAGTTCCTCTTTTGGAGCCCTTTTCTGCTTTCACCAGGTTGTTACATGTTTACAGTCGATAACTGCCATATATACTATTATATGCAAGTAAAGGTTACATTCATTTCCGCTTACAAGAATAAAATGAAAATTCAAGGCTGTACCAATTTGAATGCATGATGAAAAGCAAAAGTAATGATGACTCTGCATTTCTGTGTACAGGCAAACTGTTTAGAAGGCATACAGTAAAGTTTAACAAACTTTGATTTCAATTATCAATTGTGCCCCTGATCGTTCTGCTAGTCAACAAACATCTACGTCAAATGTTCACACAAATCAAATAGTATATTGCAAATTCTAGCAACAATCAAGGGAATACCCAATTTCCTAATTTCATGCATTCATCGAAAAAGGCCTCCCTTTGTAGGTGGGAAAGTGGAGAGGAAACAATATCCCCTTTCATGGGACCAGTCCCAACAATTTTGAGCAACTACATTGACTCTGTAGGGTTCATTTGAAAACTGCTTTGTCTTAAATGGCAAATGAGGTCACCCCAACTCAGGCCCATAGCCATACAAGTACTGCAGGGGGGGGGATTAACCTCCAAGGGGAGTGAGATTTTTTTTTTTTGGTGGGGGGAGGGGGAGATAAAGTAAAACATATTTAGGCATTGGTTCTAAGGAGGCAAAGAATTTTTCTCCAAGGGGGCTACAGTGTGCTATACTTTGAATTATCCCTTCCCCTATCCCCCTTCCCCTGAAAATTTATGAATTGTCTCCTAACTTTTTAACTGAATTCTTAGATTAATATAAATTATAACTCCTTGGTTTGCCTTTACCTTTGATATGGAATATTCATATTTTGAAATGTAATGGGGTGGGTTTTAATGGGGACAGCTCTCTATTCCGACGTCTCTATGTTCCGAACAGTCCGCATTGAGGTTAGTGTTAGAGAAAAGGTTAGGTTAGAACAAGCCCCATCCTACCACTGTCCTTCATGCACACATTCGGAATATAGAGACGTCGGAACAATGAAATGTCGGAACATAGAGGTGTAACCATTTTAGCTGCTGTTTATGCAATTGGGGCAACTACATTGTACCCATTAAGCATGACTACCTGCATTAAAAACTTACAGACATTCTCAAATTTCCCCTTCCCCTCCCCCCTAAAAAGTTACCCCCACAAAAGAGTAATTTGGGGACTTACCCTTGAAAATATTTCTTCATTCATTGATGGCTTGTGTTTCTCCTCTTTCTTGACATGGAGTTTGTTAACCAATGGTTTAATAGTCATTCCCTATTAAATGAAACAGGAGAGACATCAAAGTTTCTGTAAAACTTGCAGACATTTCGAAAAAGGGGGGGGGGCTAAAAGCACACTTGAATATTCTCCTAGATTAATATTATGCTAATTTTCGCATGTTTGTTATTGTTGATGTGGCCAAAAAAGGGGGGCTAAGGCCGTGAAAGCCCCCCCCCCTGGATCCGTGCCTGTATAGGTTACACTACACTTAAATATACTGTATATCAATCTTACCGTGCCACTATGGTTACTAAAAGAAGCTGATTACAGCACATGAAACCAGCTGATAAATTAAGAAGAAAAACATGTACATTGAAACTGTCAAATTGCACGTATAAACCAACAAAACCTAGGTGAAATGCTGGTGTGCGCTAAGGAAATATTCCCCAGAGACCAACAAAATGATTATAACAGAATGTATATGACATTAAAGGAAGATTGAGTGACAGTGCCATCAAAAGGAGGCACCAATGAGCCAGCTTTTATGTCCCACTGCACTACAAAAAAAAAAAACATTAAAAAACAGATACCAGCTACTTTCTCACCCAGAGCAGTCAATTTATTTTTAAAATAAATTCAGGGGATGGGGAGAAGAGAATTTTGAAAATCCCCAGTACCCTAATACCCCTTCCTCACCCATTGCCACTGGTGAATGAATAAAGTAAAATATAAATGTGAAAGGTGAATGAAAAGCAAAGATACCTGAAAAAATATAGTAAACATCACTACAATTATAGTAGTAGTGAAAAATATCTTTTTGGAAGGCACGATTTCTACACACAGAACAGCTGCCAAGGAGAATGCTATAGCACCACGGATGCCACCGTATCCCATGATGAACTTCTCCTTACTGTTTATTTTAATCAGGCGATAACGATTGACAAGGAAACATTGCCAAATGACACCTGCATAGAAAAACAACAAAACACATTTAACGAACTAAACGGGTCGTATACTGGGGTTGACATACCCTCGTTGGCACCAAAATGTGCAATCAAAATCTCAGACTGATAAGTTATTTACATTTTGTCAACAAGTCAAAAACATATGTCACTTTCTTTTTGTATAATAAAATATGTTATTATTCTTTATTTACTGTATAAAACCTAAAAGAATGTGCCATATTTTAGTTTATGTTGATGGACAGGAAATCCTGGTGAAGAAGAGAAATGGCAAGTTCTTCATCTTACCTTTGTTATTGTAAATGGCAGTGTTAAAGTACCTAATAAAATGATCATAATTACATAAATTTTGTAACAATGCCTTAATTCTCTTGTAAAATCAGTACTTTGTAAAAGCAGGGAATTGCAAGGCTTATCTCATCACTGCAACTTGAGAAGACCGCACGTGCCCTTTAAAGAATGTGAGATACTAAAATCTGGTAGCAGAATCAGGCTATTTAACTTTAGGACAGCTTTATTCTGGTGAAGACCTTTTCCCACAAGTCCTAGGTTATCCTACTACAGTACAGTATTCTGCATTTTATTTTAATCATTCCTTTCAACTTACAAACTTAGAAAACCTTATGAAAGCACTTTTAAGATATTGCTGGGATAAAAGTAGTTTCTTTTACCAAACACTTCAAAGTAAAGAAACAAAAAAAAAACATGTTGGATAATGTGGAAATCAAAAATGGCTCTGAGCTAAAGGGGCCCAACCATTCATTTCACCATCCATAAAACCTATTTTAAGAACATTTCAAAACTGAAGCAGGAAGTCTTGAAATACAAGCAAACAAAAAAGAAAATAAATGGGTATCAAGCATTTGCGTGACCTCTTCAATAGAAAAAAAGGCTCCTGTATGAATACTATCCCAATTATGTGTTTCTACCCTCCACCAAGTTAAGTTTGAAATGCAGCCATGTTGTAGCAGGTTCCTGGTGGGGTCTATTGCTGTCCATGTTGACAAAGATTTGATGGGCACAAAGTGTTCTTGCAAACTACATCAAAAACCTACAGGTCACAGACTATGACCTTCCAAGCATCCTTCATGGTTCATGCCCTCAATCTAGAAGTCAAACCCCCTTGCTAGTATTTTACTCCAATCAACTTAAATAGGAAAGTCTTGTGAGCACTACCTCCAGATTTGTTACAGTTTTCTAAATCCTATTTTCATCACATGTATTGACTGAAAAATGATTTTTGATCGCAGTTGAAGGACAAAATATATTTTAATAGAGTTTTCTGGTTCAGTTTTAGCACACTAGCACCAGAGCAGGCCCACACAATAGCAGAGTCAGAGACAGGTGAAATGGGGGTGTGGGGGAGGTATATGTGTATATCACATCAAAATGCCAAAGTACAAATATTGAGGTCTTTATTTTTTCATTCAGATATTCAGAGACAAATCTAGCTATGAGGAAGTCTGATAGCTCACAAGTTAAAACAAATTCCTAGAAAGTACTTTCCCCCATCCACATAGCAGGATAAAAGCATCAAATTACATTGTCCTGATTTCTGAGGCAGAGGAAAGCAATTCAATGTCTGTATGTACTTATTACCTTTAGCATCAAAAACATGATATGGTGAAGGTAAAAGGTAGTTTTATAAAATCTCACCTATGAATCGATAGACAAAGGTAAAAATCAACGTAAAGAAGACAAATCCAGTGTTCCATTGATGGTTATCCTCTTTCGTCAAAACTGACGTGCCCAGAAAGATGAAGATAATAGTTTCACTTAGACTACTCAGCATCTTCATAGAATATTTAACTGTCGTATGGGATTTGTGGGAAATGTTCCTCTCCACATATGGTTTCATGACCATTGCACACACTACAATCCTGAAAATAGGAATCAAGAAAAGTGCTGGGTTATCAGAGTCTTGTTCACCTGTCTGCCTATTACTCACTTGTGTGTGTGTGTGTGAGCTTGTTCGTGTGATAAGTCATAGTATACAAACGCCTGCACATTATTACAACCTCTAACATCAAAAACTTGTAATACAGTAACTGTGAAACATCTTGATAAAGTGCATATTTCATGCGAGATTTGTGGAAAATATTCATTTTTGTAAAGGTTCTGTGACCATTGTGTAAGCTGCAATCGTGAAAATGGGAACCACTCAATATTTAGAGCTACCAGCCTTGTGGCCTGGAGCAGTCAGGGCCTTAAATCCAGTCATCCATCCATCATCTAGTTCAGCCCTTTGTTCTTTTCCTTTTTCTGATTTTTTTCTGGAGCCAGGGTATTGGTATGATGGAAAATTCTGCATATACTAGACCTTCATCACAAATAAGTGAGACATCTTCGTGCAGGGCTATTGGGAGATGTGGAGGTTAGGGGGGTGGAAGGGGTTATGAGACCCCCTAGCTCCTTGATTTTGACATTTCTACAGCAATTTTTAGCTATGGCTTTCCAGCAGAGCAAATGATAATTTCCCTCAGAAAAACTTGAAACTTCAAACACAATTTTACCACAGATAGGAAATGACCTTCAGTGTTGCACATTATGCACTTGTCAACTGTAACCACAGCTCACCCATACATGGGCCATGTATACAACACTTTTGCTGGGGATGTGCTATTTCGTTAGTCCCCACTAAACCAGGACCTTGACAATACTTTTAGCTGAGAAGTGCATTGTTAAGAGAAGAATGTGGAAACTGCAGGGAATAATAGAAAGGACTATATTCAAGTTCTTTCAAACTGTGTGGAAACTTTGCACAGATACAGTACTAGCCAGGATGTGCCACCAAATGAAGCCCCGTTCCAAAAGGACTTATTTCTGCAAATTTAGCAGTGAATGAAAATATACTTGCTACATTTCCATAAATTACAGTCCTGTGTTATGTTCTTTCTATGCCCAGCAATGGGGGGGGGGGGGAATTGACAAGTGCATTATCAAAATACATGCACAAGCAAAAAACCAGTACTGGTGCTCACATGTTTGTATGCAGAAAGATTGTTCATAACAGTGATAAAAGTGAACAAGGCTTATGACTCACTGGAAAGCAGGGTGATTTACTTGAAAGAAGTGAGTGCACACACTCCACAAGTGTGGCCACAACACGGGGAGGGGGGGGTAAGAAGCTGTTCAAGACTGGGGGTAATGAACCTTGTTTTGAATCACTGTCCTGGGGGAGGGGTTCCCCCTCCCCTTTGGAAAATTTTTTAATATTCTAGGGTCCTTAGATGCAATTTGGTGCATCATTTTGGAAAAACTTTAAGGTAAATTAATGCACATTTTTGACATTACTTAGTCCTCTGGGAAATTTTTTTGATATTTTAGGGTCCTATGTTGCAATTTGGTGCATCATTTTGGAAAAATTCTAAGGTAAATTACTGCAAAATTTCGCCTTTCTTAGTCCTTTGGAAAATTTTGTGATATTTGTGGGTCCCAAGATGCAATTTGGTGCATTATTTTGGACAAAGTAAAGGTAAATTACTGCACATTTTTGACATTCTTTAGCCCTTTGGAAATTTTTTTTTATTTGAGGGTCCTTAGATGCATTCTGGTGCATCATTTTAGACAAATTCTTAGGTAAACTACTGAAATTTTTTACTTTTCTCAGCCCCTTGACAATTTTTTGATATTTGTAGGCCCTTAGATAAAATTTGGTGCATTATTTTGGACAAATTTTAATGTATATTACTGCACAAATTTTGAAATTTCTTAGTCCTTTGGAAAATTTTTGATATTTGAGCGTCCTCAGATGCAATCTGGTGCATTATTTTGGACATATTCTAAGGTAAGTTACTGCAAATTTTTGACAATTCTTACAAAAGAGATGAATAACAGATTTTCGTGCTTGGAAAGTGGGGGGCTAAAGCATACTTCTGCCCCCACAAATTTCGCTGGGGGACTCCCCCCGGCCCCCTGCTTCCTACGCCCTTGGGCCACAGGCGTACAGGGGTCAATTTTTCTAGGAGGGCGAGGTAAGTTTTTGCACAAATATTGAATTTTGATACCAATTTGCCGGAATTTTTATTAACTTATGTAATGTAGTTTATCAATATTTTTTGCCCGAATTGGGAGGGCATATGCCCCTTAGACCCTCCCTCGTAGGTTTATGACTGTGGCAAATCCACAGGGGGGCTGTGGGTGCATGTGCACCCCAAAAATTTCATCTATTCCTGTTTTTAAGTTGATCAATTGTGCCTTTAATGTTCTATCATAGACATCTAACTGTTGCTCTCCTAGTCACGGTTTTGATATACTAACTCATACACCATATTGAGAGCGCCATTTTCTTTTATCTAAGTCCTTCAGATGGACAACACTCTCCCACAATGGGCGAATCTAATGCACCCACCCCCCCCCCAAACAAAAATCCTGGATTTTTTCAAAGTCCTTCAGATGGACAACACTCTCCCACAATGGGTGAATCTAGTGCACCCCCAAACAAAAATCCTGGATCTGCCCCAGTGCAATGACTGCAGTCTTTACCCTGAAGCTTCAACAGCAGTGTCCAGTTCTTTGCATTTCCCTTCTAACTATGAGCTTCATGTTTAGTACTGAATATGTTTTTCTTCTCTCAGAGAAAAAGTCAAAAGCGTCATGATATTTGAAGCCACTCAGCTTTGTCTACACATAGTGGATCGTACCTTTAAAATTTTGTGATATGTCACCCGATGATGCTATACACAGTGTGTAGTATGTTGTACATGTTACAACTTGTCCTACATATGTACACTGCAGTGACCTATGAATACACTGAAGGCTACACCAAACTAACACTGCTTCAATCTGTAATGTTTTTTAAATTGAATGTAAATTTCATGACTTATTCATCTTGATTCTATGCTCATATTGTAGCAGGAACACATGGTTGGCCTTTAGGTTCTGTACCCACACGTATTGTACTTTGCTTCAAGATTTGGCAATCTACACCTACTGTAACATTGAATCTTTAAAGGTTTTTCACCGACATTACAATATCACACGACTTCTTGTTTACCAGCCATGTTGGTCGTCAAGTTTCCACTTGGCGACAGTGTACTTTTTGTATGAAAATTAGCTTACTGTATGTGAGTATAATGAAGCTCAATATTGGAGTGGAAAATGTTGTAAGAAACCGAGTCCTTCTTTTGTCAAACATCACCAATATTAGCTGGATGACAAACACAAGGAACATTATATTCAAAAAGTGAGATCAATTGGATCGAGGAATCAAGTATCCTTATTTAATTCCCAAGTCGATGTTCAATGACTTTGCGAAAGCTTCTAACGTTACACTCCCAAATTTACAATATCCGGACATATTCTTTTATCTTGTAAATAAAACATCACCTTACACATAAGACTTTAAAGATATAAAAGCTTGGATGCATACAAATACTTTGTAGCTAGTTTTGTGAGAGAAATTCTGGTGTACCAAAATGCCTCGAAGTTACATCTTTATTACCACTAGTAAGGTAAGACAAAGTTAACTAAGACTCAGAGTAGCATACTTAAGAATGTTATTACATAAGGGTCTGCCTTAAGAATATTGTTTTGCATAGCAAAACTGCTATGCATATTTTATGTCATATAGCAATTAACAATATTTTTTTTTCAATTTTTTGTATTGCTACTGTATTCATTTATATCGCAAACTGCGATGCGAGAATTGATTTTGAGGACTTGGTTATAACCCAACATGAAGAGTGCACTGCACAGTCTAATATGTGGAGTTGGTGACCAGTTTTGTTGTCAAATCACTCCAATCCGCCTTGATTTGCTTTCCTAATTTGCGGGGTTACGATAAAAATTTAATTGACTGGTAGTTTCCTCTCGATTGTGACACCCAACCGTGCAGCAAATTTTCCTCATTGTGAAATTTTAGTGCAATTACAGCACTGTACCGTGGCACTACATACAGTAGCTAGTTTGACAGCCAACATGGACGGTGAGATGAAATTGGAAGTGTGATGATGTCACATGAAAAACCTCTATACAGTATGTCTGCTAAAGCTCTTACCACGTGGGGATTTTCTAGAGATCAGGAGAAGATATTTGGATGGCTATACTGTAGGATGTCTCAAATCAAAGCATTTGGTTTTTTGTCATAAAGGTACAGTATTCAAGACCAGTGGCTTTATTAAACCAGAAAGCCCAAAGGCATAGTGATTCCTTTCCAAAAAAGTGATGCTTTGTTACACAGAGGTTCATCCGACAAATTTATACTTCTTGACTACATCATTTTTTACAATGCATTCACAATTTGACTCCTGCTGACCTCACATGACCTTTGAACCCCACCAAAACCTTAAATGAAGAAAAAAATCGAAAAAACGTCTTATGAGAGATTTGTCTGTGCTTCCTCCCTTGTAATGTCATGTTTACAAAGTTTAGTTTTTGACCTCTGGTGACCTCAAATGACTTTTGACCTCCACCAAAAACAAAAGGGTTCCTCCTCTCAACATGACAAATCTATATACTAAGTAGGAAGAGTTTCTTTCTTTCCTATTTTCATATACCATGTTGATAACATTTTCAGTTTTTGACCTTTGGTGACCTCAAAAGACCTTTGACCTCCACCAAAAACAACAGGGTTCTTCTCAACATGACAAATCTATATACCACATAGGAAAAGTGTCAGTCATTGCTATCTCAAGATATCAAGTTTATGAGGTTTTTGATTTCTGACCTCTGGTGACCTCAATGACCTTTGACCTACACCAAATAATCGGAATATACATCTCAACATGACAAATCAATATACCAAATTTGAAAAGTCTGTCATTGCTATCTTGAGATTTCAAGTTCACAAGGTTTTCAGTTTTTGACCTCTGGTGACCTCAAATGACCTTTAACCTCCAACCAGAAAGCCAAAAGGCTTAGAGATTCCTTGCCATATGATAAATTTTAACAAAGATAAATCACCCACATGACAATGGGGATGTGTCCATGCTGGGCAGCGCCGGGAAGGCCCGCCCATCACTAACTCAAAAATGAGCAATCCCGCCTGGCACTACATTTCCAAACTTTTGCCTCAATAAACAGAATGGTTCCCATTGCTCATTGAGCTCAAGAATTAGACACATTAAATCAACGCAACAATATAATTACTGACCTAACTACATGCGACGTGACGTCCATGCAAGAAACTGTATTACGTGCACCTATTGGCTAGTTCCTGTTCATTGTCGAAGGTGCAACTCTAATGTAGTGTAGTGTGTATGACGCACTCTGTATTTTACGATAGCTTACAGACTTTCTATAGGATCAAGCTGCTTCCACAGAAACACGAGACTAGGCTAGACTCACACACCTCCATACACAAACATGTTAGGATAGTGTAAGGTCTAGTACAAATGACTCTGAAGAAAAAAGTATTGTACTGTAAAACTACTGTGGTTAATCTTTCAAAATAAGTATGAAGGGCTTCGGTGGAGTATTTTACACATGTCTTATAACTTTTTCATGAAATGTGTACCAACTAGATAATATTGGACATCTTCAATTTGAGAACGTTCTGACTGCCCTGAGGCTGTAGAAATACCTATAGTAATGTGTAACACACAAGATGTGAAGTTTGGAAGCACCTATAGAGATCGCAAGCACAAAATTTGGGAAAGTCCCAGTATTTTAGAAGCATGCAAAATGCTTATTATCATGGTTCAAGAAAAGCAATTAGGTTACAGATAAAAGTATGGATTGGTTCCATTTTGTTAGCTGTATCAAGTTGGTTGAATGAATGTTTTTACCACATTCTCGAGGACCTCATACAGCACAGCAAAGAGCTAATAGCCCTATTTGAAATTGAAGTCAGCACTTGATACCTTGTTTCTGCAGATACACGGATATTGGAACTATTACAGATAGGACCTGTCTTAAAACAATGCAGTGGCATCAAGTCAATGTTTAGGTTTAGTTTTAATGGTTAGGATTAAGTCTGGGCCACTAAGGATCAATTGCTCAAATGAGGGCTAAAAATGGGCAAGGGTAACCTACCTACAGTTGTACCACTTTTAATAGTTGTACCCTTCTTAGGTACAATATTTTTCCACCTTCTATTAATTCTAAGTGATTGAAATCCCCTCCCCTTGGAAATTCCCCAACTTAATATTGAGCCTATGCAGCTGGCCTTACTGACACCCCCCCCCAGACGCGCGATCATGAAAGCGCCTGGCACTCCAAAAATCCATGCGTCACATCCCTGGACAAGCATGAGATCCCTGACAATTATCCTACTTGAGATATCGTGTTAAGGTTAAAAAACCATTTAAAATATTGTGACCCATAATGACCTTTCACCTCCACTTAAAACAATAAGGTTCACTCTACCCTATATGGCCATGTACATGCTAAATATGAACAATGCACAGGCCAAGTATGAGGTCCCTCACAGTTATCCTCCTTAAAATATCATATTTACAAGGTTTTGACCTTTTGTGACCCCAAATGACCTTTGACCTCCACCAAAAACGATAGGGGTCATCTACTCAATATGGGCAATCCACGTGCTTCGTATGAGATCCCGAGATCCCTCACAGTTACCCTTCTTGAGAAAGTGTTTACACGGTTTTGACCGTTTGACCTCTGGTGACCTCAAATGACCTTTGACCTCCACCAAAAACAATACGGATCATCTACTCAATATGGGCAATCTACATGCTAAGTATGAGATCCCTCACACTTACCCTTCTTGAGATGTAGTGTTTACAAGGCTTTGACTGTTTGACCTCTGGTGACCCCAAATGACCTTTGAGCTCCACAAAAAACAATAGGGATCATCTACTCAATATGGGCAATCCACATGGTAAGTACGAGAACCCTCACTTTTATCCTTCTGAAATAAGTGTTTACAAGCAATTTCCAAGGTATTTACCATTTGACCTATGATGATCCCAAATGACCTTTGACCTCCACCAAATCTAATACTAAGTAAAAGATCCCTCAGAGTTATCCTTCTTGAGATATTGAATTTACAAGGTTTTGACCTTTTGACCTCTGGTGACTGCAAATGACCTTTGACTGCCACCAAAACAATAGGGATCATCTACTCAATATGGGCAATTTACACACCAAGTAGGAGATCCCTCGGAGTTACCCTTCTTGTGTTTACAAGCAAAGCATCACATATACACACACATACACACACACGACACCAACATGCATAGATTCCTTGCCTGCCTGCAGCAAGGAATCAATAACCAGAAACACTTCCTAACTGAATGCTATCAAAATTTCCATTACTATTTAGCCTTAACATATGGCTTCTTATCAACTCCCCACTCCTCCCCCCCCCCCATGTAACTGACAGATCCATGCACATCCTTACAACAGCAAGATAAAATAATGCTGAGGAAAGAGAATTACTTACGATAATATACTTGAGAGTGATAACATCTCAGCAATGAGGTATGCAAGATAGCTCATGATGAATATAAAGATTGGTTCTATAACTCTGACGTGATGTGTAAACCTTGTGATAAAAGCAGTTAGAAAACCAAATACTGTTCCTACAAAAATGCCACCAATACTGACAACAAAGAAAGACAAGAATCCATAAATTATATCCCGTGGAGAGATGGTCGTCGTTAGTTGAATTTCATTGAAGGTTTCGAACATTCTGTACAAGACCTGAAAAATAAAAAATAAAAAAAACATAAGTTACATCAAAACTGCAAACATAAGTTTCATCAAAACTGCATCCACCATGAATATAGGATGTAGTAACATTACCAAATGCTGCCTTCTTTCTAACTTAAGAGTGTCCATATTTGTAAGGGGTAAATGGCAGTGGCAGCATTTCAGCTTGATCTAGCAATTTTTTTTTTTATACACAAAAAAAAAGCAGGCACATAACTAAGGGGCTGTCAAGGTCTTAAGGGGGCAGTGATCCCCCCCCCCATGGGAAGTTCTACTCAAGCCAATTCAATGTTTCTTCAAAATTTCCAAAATGCTACACCAGTAAACATCTACACCCTAGAGTAGCAGTACCAACAAATGAGCCCCCTGATAACACCCTGTTGGCCAGCACGGCTATCACATCCAATAACTTTGACTGAAATGTTACAATTGTCACCTTCATTTCCTTCTGAGTGAATAATGAACAATGACAATGTGCCTGTTAAGTTATAATGGCCATTTTCCAGGAAGTTCATGTAATACTCTGAAAGCATTCATTGACCAGCAACAGACACTTTTAGCCTTTTGACTTTTTGCTAGAGAGTGAGGAAACTTTGGAAAAAGTATGCTTTTTACTGCAAACCTACCCTTACAAAAAAAGGTGTGTCAACCTGCGTCTGAAACCACGTGTGATCACGCGTGAAAAACAAAAGAATTCACGTTTTCATGGGTGAAAACCTGCGTATTTGGAACACTCT
>WURT03085744.1:0-12890 GCA_009936505.3 Holothuria glaberrima | reverse complement strand
GTGTCACAAACACACACACACACATACACGCATACACACGCCATCATGACCGCATAGGTTTCTCTTTCATCGAAACCAAAAAGTAAGGGTTGAGAAAGCAAAAATCAAGTAATGTACTCTTTGAAACAAAGACAATGTCCTATAAGAACAGTCATCATTATTTTGTGTATAAAGGAGGATTTGCCATACGGGTGGTTCACTTGAAGCATGAAATCTATCTTTGCCAGAGACCCATAGAAACATCAACAGAAATGTGCTAAGGCCTACATGATAAATCATGGCAATGCAGAGCTGACACATTGAAACCATTACTACATTACATTACTCCAAAACTAAAATATTCCCATGAGAAACCTTACTGACAGTTTGTAGCCCTAAGAGCACACCAACTGCTGTTTCTTTCAAGCAAAGTCTTTGAAAATATGAAGGTTTTGCAGGAATGAATTTTGGGCAAATGAAAGAGCTTGGGAGGGTCCTTCACAAGTCTGAGATGATAAAATTTAGGCCTTTCCATGACTGAAGAGGTCAGTTTCAAACCCAGACATAACTATAAGAAATGTATAAAAGAAACAAAGGCTTGTATGGCAGTACTGGGGGTGCAGGTCCCCCCCCCCCCCATTCAAGCAGCAAGGTTATTTTTTAAGCAAGCTATTTTTTGGGCAAATATGAAGAAAAAATTTTCTAATGTGTTTGACCAGTTTGTCATTTGAAGGCAGTAGGCAGTTGCCCCAAAATTTGCCTTCAGCAGACTCTTGCAAATCTCCTCTTACTACATTACAAGCACCTCTGAAGATGTTTTCAACATAAATATTACAAACAATTGGTAAAGCAAGGAGAAATTCTTGGATTTCAAAATTCACTAACAAAAATATTGTCACATGATCAAAATAGACCATTCATGAACTAGAGTGACAGGGCATACTAACTCTGATTGGGGTGGCTGCATTTTCCCTTTCAAGCTCAAATGCAGGACAAGTGGCTTTCAACCCCCACACAGATTGTGGTACCAATGTAATCAGGAGGGAAAGAAAAGAAAGGAGACTCCCACAATCCAGAAATTGTGTAAGACTACCAACCAGCAATAGAATGTTTTAGTAGTGGAATGGAAGGCTTGTTTTTACTGAAATGCAAGTTATTTCACTAAAGAAGTATGAAACTCTAAACGTCAGTTGGAGAGAAGATAATTGAAGAAAGGGACTATCATGTATGAGCTTACAGGTTTTGATTCCTTGCCAAAGGTTGAAGGAATCTTTCCAGTGGTGATGTGTATATTTCTGTGAATATGAATGTGTGTGATATTTTGCTTGTAAACATGCTATCTGGGGGGGGGGGGGGCTGTGAGGGATCTCATATTTGGCTTGCAGATACCCCCCATTGAGTGGATGATTCCTCTTGCATTTGATGGAGGTCAAAGGTCACCATAGGTCAAATTGTAAAAGCCATGGCAAATGATGGTAAACATGGTATCTCCAGAAGGCAAACTTCAATGAACTCGTAGCCCATATACATTGGTGATCCCTGTTGATTTTGGTGAAGGTTAATGGTCCTTGTGGTCACCAGGAGTCAAAATGTGGAAACATTGTAAACATGTTTTCTCAAGGTGGGTAACGTTGAGGTTTCTCATACTTTACTTACTTTTCTTTTGTCTGTGATAGAGGTCAAAGGTCATTTGGGGTCATCAGAGGTCAAAATGTGAAAATGTATGCACAATTCACAAAATGCATACCCATTAGGAGTAATCTCATAATGGACATGATGAGACCCCTTATTGAGTACATGATCTGCATCATTTTGGTGAGGCCAAATGTCATTAGAGGTCAAACTGTAAACATCTTGTAGACATGATATTTCAAGGAGGGAAATGTCTATGAATCTCGGGTGACATGAGAGCCCAAAATTAGGAGATGGTGTCTGTAAGTTTTAGTGAAGGTCAAAGGTTATTTGATGTCATCAGAGGCCAAACCATGACAACTTTGTAAACATGATTTGTCAAGGAAGAAAACCTTTAAATCCCATACTTGGCTTGTGGCTGCGCCATATGAAATACTGTATAAAATACTGTACAAACACTGCTTTCGGTGGAGGTCAAAGGTCAGTAGGTCACCATAGGTCAACTAGTATAAACCTTGTATTACCATGATTTGTCATGTATGCTACAAGTTTGAATCTTAGATTTGGGTTTAAAAGTTCAAAATTAAAGTTAAATAGGTGATTCCATATCCATTTGTCAGATCAGTGCTAATACATGTTAACCTTTATGTGCCTAATAACTTACCAATGAACTTTGTCAAATTAAAGACCTAATATAATATCCAAGTGGCAAGGAATCTCTAAGCCATTTGGCTTTCTGGTTGTCTCATGGACCTTAGTTCCCATTGTTCATTTACTAAATGTTCAGTCTTGCTCTTTATTCAATTTCAGTCTTGAGGACCTTTTGTCTCTGGTGTACTGGGATTCTCCCTAGCGACCAGGTACCCTGGCTTTCATATCAAATTTGCAGGGAATACTAAAAATTTCAGGGATTGGGAAGGCATGTAAACACAATGGTATTTGTGGAAACATGCACCACATGCAAAAGATGAAAAAGGGCAGTACATAGTGTTCAATTATTACCCAGGGAAATATTTTTCAGCTTGTCTTCAGATTTATTCTCAGATGGCTAAAGTGTTGCACCACTTTGAACATAGCAACTGACTAGTTGTCCCATCTACTTTAACTAATGAGTGCAAGTAAACTTGAAAAAAGTGTTGTTCGTGATTGAACCTAGTGAATGTAAGGTTACTTCACTAAAGTAAAAACCTTGAAATATTAATAGACAAGTGATAGTTAAATGAGCTCTCCACTAATCCAAAACAGTGCCCTCATTCATGTAGATGTATGAAAGAGGAATACTCATCACCCTCAACTTTACAAAATACTCTCTTCTTAATGTCAACATCATTTTCACACAATGCATAAAACTACTTTAGTCCTAAATCCTAGTCAATGAGTCTCATGATGACTAAACTTGACACCAATGAACCATACAGGCAAAACATTGTTCCATTAAACAATCATTTGCAAATATCTCTACTGGGGTTTAAAAATTTGTAACACCAAAAAAGAACTATAGCATGAATACAGAACCCCTGTGATATGGCAATGTTCATGGAAACCCTGACAGATTCTTACATAGGGCTGTTCACACATTTCAGACTCCTGCACTACTTAACAGAGTTCACAGAAAACTTCCGACAAAAGTTGCATTTTTTCAGAAGTTGCATTCTTTCAGGAGGAAATATGACACTAATTCCTGCTACTATTTCTGTCTTTTGACTAACAGATTGATGCATAAGCATGCATGCTTATTATCTGCCAACAGAAAGTAATAGTTCATCCTCTGTCAAGCATAAAATTTCTAATGTCTGTCAGTCCTTCCTTGAGGAAAGCTGCTTCTTGCCTTGCCTTCTTACGTTCCTGACCCTGTTGCATGGTGACTTTAGTGTGGCATAGTACACAAAGGGTGCGGAAGTTTTCCAGGGAGCACAATCCCCCTCCTTTGTACACTGGTATGATGTGGTCAGCATGCCAAAACTGGAGAAAGAGATTTGAAAACAACGGTTAAAGTTGTAATCTTTGGGACTCCGGAAAAATAGTTCTTCCATCAAACCTCTATCTCACTCAGAAATATCAGACCCTTGCAGGAAGTATGACTGCTATTCCCTTGAGTTGAAAGCAGATGGTCTTAACCAAGTACTCACTTTTGAATTCAAATAAAAATGCATGCAAGAGTGATTCTAAAAGTCTGTTGTGTGACATGGCTTTCAAATTTCAAGATCTCTTAACATGTAATGGATGGATGGATAGTACTGTTCTTTTAAAATATGAAATGTGGGCTTAAATGAATACTTCAAATCATCCAATGTGTTAACAAAGTAAATACCCACACTGAAAAAGTGATACAGACACGTGCAAAAAGCTCATTATTCCCATATTACTTGAATTATGATAATCATCATGAACTTTAAAAAGAACGTTGCACTTGTAAAGCTGAGGTAAAAGAAAAGTCCAATGCTGCTGTAGCATACCCCCACAAAATGTCATGGGCACTGATGTTACATTCTGTTAGATCGCAAAACATGCAATTGTCTTGGATCAATTTAATTCAAACTGTTCTTACAAAAAAGCACTACCAATTGTAATGTCAAGGTTTCACTTCCTAGAAAAGTATACAACCACTGCGGTTTATTTTTTGGCAATCAAAACTGGTACCAATACCTGTCCCTCAGATGGACTGCGAATCATATCATTGAGTTGCTTTACAGAGAGGTTTGCATAAGGTGTCTCAGACAGATGCTTCTTTCTTTGACTTTTCGGTATATCTCTGAAATGTCAAAATAAACTTAAAATTAAATCTATGTTTTAAATTTCACTTCAACATTGGGGTCAATTGAATACATAGTTTTTTTCTTGCCTTGGACTTTATAATTGTCTGAAAATATTTGTAAATTTTGGCACTACTTCATGACTCAAATACTACAAAATATTGTATTTTGCCTATTACTGGTAAAACACCTTTGGCTATGCCTCACAGGCCAATAAATTGGGGAGCAGCCTTTAAGGTATGTAAATAAAACATAAAACTTCCTAGTTGTTAATTATAACAACTGATAAAGGAAACTGAAAGAATTTTTTAAATTAAAAGTCAAAAGCCTTTTGTTAACTGAGGAAAAGCAAATTCCTGTATTTTGGGGCTAGGCCTAGTGAACACCTACAGTTCACGTAGACGCCATGAACTTGATAACGGCACTCGCTATTTTTGACATGGAATCATACATGCAGTGATAAACTGTGATATTTTCTGAAAATCTTGTTACTCATCAAGTACAGCTTTTGAAGATGAAATTATGTGTTATTGTATTTTCTATAAACAACTGAAAAATCACAAAAAATCTGTCCAGTAAGCTTAAAATACTGCAATGTACCTTACTATATAGGCATGTGACATTAAGTAAATGCTAGATTTGCCTGATTATGAACAAGTTGCCAAAGGTTGTCTTAAACACTTAATCTGAAATTAAAGTGACAAGGTAAAATAGATACATGACCACAGTTTTTTCACAGCAATCCTACTTGAGATATCATGTTAATAAGGTTTTGACCTTTTGACCTTTAATGACCCCAAATGACCTTTGACCTCCACAAAAAAACCAATAAGGATCATCTACTCAATATTGGCAGTCCACATGCTGAGTATGAGATCCCTCCCAGTTATGCTTCTTGAGATATAGTGTTTACAAGATTTTGACCTCTGCAGACCCCAAATGACCTTTGACCTCCACAAAAAATGATAGGGATCATCTACTTTATATAGGCAATCCACAGAGTAAGTATTGGATCCCTCAAAGTTTTCCTCTGGAGATAGCAAGATGTAGACCTTTTGACCTCAAGTAACGTTTGACCCCCACAAAAAATAGGGATCATCTACTCAATATTGGCAACCCACATGCTAAATATGAGATCCCTCTGAGTTTTTATGCTTCTTGAGATAGTGTTTACAAGATTTTGACCACTGGTGACTCCAAATGACCTTTGACCTCCACAAAAACAGTAGGGATCTTCTTCTCAATATGGGCAATCCACCTGCTAAGTGAGATACATCACAGTTATCCTTCTGGAGATATTGTGTTTGTAAGACCTTTTGACCTCTGGTGACCCCAAATGACCTTTGACCTCCACAAAAAACAATAAGGATCATCTGCTCAATATGGGCAATCCACATGCTAAGTATGTCCATCACAGTTATCCTACTTGAGGTATAGTGTTTACAAGATTTTGACCTCTGCTGACCCAAATGTATCCCCTTTGACCTCCACCAAAAATAATAGGGACCATCTACTCAATATGGGCAATCTGCATGCTAAGTATGAGACCCCTCATAGTTATCCTTCTTGAGATATAGTGTTTACAAGATTTCGACCTTTTGACCTCTGGTGACCCCAAATGACTTTTGACCTTCACCAAAAACATTAGGGATCACCTACTCAATACGGGGTATCTACATGTACAATATGAGATCCACTGAGTTTACCGTTCCTGAGATATAGTATTTGCAAGCCAAGCGTCACAAACATACACACACACATACACACACAAGTAGGTTTTACATACAAACCGAGGACCTCATTGTTATCTCCTTTGTGTTTGCTTCCTTAACCCTAACCTTACCAATAGACTATTGTTGAAACTTTTGAGGACTTGAGAAATCTATTTAATTTCTTTCAGAGGACCTGAAATGGATTATTGTTTAGGTCCTCAGTTTGAATGCCAAACAAACACATGTATACACACACAACATCACCATGGCATAGATTCCTGACTACGTCAAGGAATCAAAAAACACTGGTCCAAGCCTAATTGCAACCATCTACAGCCAAAGTATTTCATATGCCTTTCATATTACACTCCAAGACAAAAGATTTGGTAAATGGCAATGGTCCATTGCAGCAAGCAGAAACGACTTGAAGGAAAAGTTTAAAGAGGCACCCAGACACCAACATGCCATAGCTCTGGTGTCAGATGCATCTTTGGTGCCTGCCCAGACACATGTCAAGAGAATTCAATGTCTCAGTTAAAAATATTTGTCACCACTATTTTCTATGTAAAGTACTTACTATGAGATTTCACATACCAACAAATTTTTGAGCAAGTTTTTTGCAAAATTTTCCAATGGGAGAGTGTACCCTCCCTGAACCATAAGGGGTGGAATCCACTCCACGTACACACCCCTCTCACAGGAAAGTTATTGCATTTTAAGTGAAAAGTCCCCCACCCTCACTTGACCCCTCACATACTCACATACAAAATAAAGTTGACACCTGCAACAAGGCACTTAATTCACATGCACTAGTAGCCAGAATGAAGGATTTTATTTAATCATAACAGTAGGCCTTTGCCCTCAAAAGGAAAAAAAAATTTTGAACACCAATTCAGGCATAGCGAAAGGTCCACAGTAAACTAATTCAAAGCTAAAAGGCTCTTTAACAAAAAAAAAAAAAAAGATGATCACTAGTGGTTTTTGTGGAGGTGAAAGGTCATTTGAGGTCACCAGAGGTCAAGTAGTGAAAATCTTGTAAGAACAATTGGCATGTGGGCTCTCAATATTGAGTGCATAGTCTACATCATATATGGGGTAGGTCAAGAGATACTATTATGTAAAGCTGTGAAAACCTTGTAAACTATATTATGATTTATTGAGAAAGAACATATTTAAATGATATATTTGGCTAATGCCTAAAATCAAAAACATAAAGTTGATCTTTTACTATTTAATCATGATATCAATCTGCCTGATGTATTCCCATGGACCTTTAACACACTGTATCTAATATGAACATAGTAGTTTACAACTTCAAAATGAAACTCTGTCAATATGAAACTAAACTTACACTCCTGTTGGAAGAAATTATTAAGCCTTTTGGCTTTCTGGTTAACAAGAAGGTTATGAGTCATTGTTGCATTTGTGGAAAATATTACATTTAAGTCAATGGTTAGTGTAACAAAAAGTATGTCCTGGAAAAGCTCTCCAACTGAATGTTCTCTTTTTATACTGAAAGAGATCAATCCCCCCAACTTTGCTTGGCTACAAGCATAACCTAATGTTGACTTTCTTTGGTGTATTAACGTTTGGGCAATTTGTTCACCATGTTCATGTCTTTGTGATAATGTACAGCAGGGGCAACTTTCCAACTGAAGCAAGCACTTTAGAAAGGTACTGATAAAATTGGCTTGGATTGAATCCTCTCCTCGGGCAAGGTATTGACAGTATTGGCTCAGATAGAATTCTCTTCTTGGTCCTGATTACTCCAGGTCTAGCAACCACAAATTTCAACCTTTCCAATCATATACTCAGTCATGGCAACCTCTTCCTAGAGAATGTGGTCTTAACATCCAATACAAATGATGCCCACAACAGGCTGTTCTCTGAATTAAAGGACATATATGTTTTCAAAGAGTACTCAATCACCACATCCTACCTCAGTGTCTTGAAAATGCTGTGAGCATCCAGGCCACACATCTGGCAGACTCCATGCTCTACTTCCAACAGTTGTTCCCTGACATACTTACTTTTCTTCCAGCGAACCTAAAGAATAATATTAAGATCCCTAAAAATATGGAAATGACTTTATATCACACCATTTAAAGGGAGATGGCAGTCCCCTAAGTTTATTTTCAAAAATTTACTAAATCTTACATATCTCCTCTTATTTCTCTCACAAGTATTTCCATAATGTTCCTGAAGAAAATCATTGAATATTGAGGGTAAACCAGTAAGTTATTCTGCATAAATTTAGGAAATAAGTAACAAAAATATTGTCACATGATTGATAGGAGCCATTCCTGAACTAGTGTACCAGGGTACACTACTTCAAATTGGGGTGACTGCATTTTCCCTTTAAGCACTTACTGTAGTTTAAGTTCCTGAGGGTTCTGCAGTAGTAGTCTTTCTAAAAGAGCAACAAAATATTAAAAGTCTTGTACTTTCCCTGCCCTAACACCTTTAAAAGGAAAATGGTGAACCAGACTTACTGTAGTCTGAAATTGTTGCTACAATGGAATTTGGGATGTTCTTTCTTGGAACTTTTGGCATGGGTATAGCTGCATTGAACCTTTCAAATACATCTACATTATGCTAATTTATAAGCTGAAATGTACGTCCCTACCATTTATCCCTACTAATATTGTAAAGATGGATAGCTAGTTGTAATGAGATACCAGTAGGATAGGTGGCATATTATAGGAAGGAAGTTTTACATTTTTTAAAGTGTCACTTTCACACATGGCATGTATATTATCTTTTTCAAGAACGTTTCATTAAGATATCAATTGTAAACTGTTCCCACTTCCTTTAAAGACTTGATTGTACTAAACTTTACTTGACTTGCCAACATATTTTCTGATATGTGTATATTAGTATGCATCACACCTGGTGTTTTTTGATAAGTGATTTCTCTACCACCACACTTCTTTTATTTCTTGACTTCCCACAGCAGGGCTTGTGTAAGGTTCAAAAAGGGCACGGTTAAACTGGCTGTACAAGTTCCTGATAGTGAAGGGTGTCCCTTCAAATTGGAAGGGCATGCATGACTAGAAAAATAATGGGAGAGAAGACCATGACTGCATTTTGCATCGCAAGTGCTTGAAACCTTTAACAAATTGCTCATGTGTTAATTTCCAGTGCAAATACATTGGAGAGAAGTCAACCTTGCAAGTTTATCACCCCTTTTCTGATGTGGTATGTTCAGTATGACCTAACATGTTCACTGATATTCTCTCCCCATGGGAGACTACTACTTTTACTAAGGGATTTTTGTACTGATATTCCCAGCAAGCACATATCTGAACCCCAGTACTTGAAAACAACTAAAAGCAAGTCTGATTGCTGTTGTCTTGCAAACAACATCAATCAGCCTTATGTGTGTGATTTTGCTTTCTTAAAATAAAATGCAAGATTATCCTATTGACTAACTGTGTATAGTAAAAGGGTCATAGGAGCAACCTTGCAGTGAAGAAGAGATTTGGAACGATCAACCCATATTTATGCAGGGGGGCTTAAAAAAGGAAAACACAACTACAGGGCTGCCAAGTCTCACGCACTGGGCGTGAGACTCGCACAACTGAGGTCAATCTCACGCTCTCAAGTCAGCATTTGGGTTTCTCATGCAAAGCACAGGATGTGAGGATTAAATAATTTCTGCAAATGCGTGATCAGTCTATTGAAAACACAACCAGTGACAGTCCAATCAGTCTATTCCTGCACCTATCCCCCACCTGTACTACGTCAATCCTGTGACCCACACATGTTATCAGGCAACTGTGTGTTACCGTGTAATTCCTTAGTGTACATAACCATATGTTTCTGTTCTTTGAACCCCTCTCATCAGAATTTCAAATTGCACAACAACACGATTTTTAGGTAATTTTTTTTTCATACCGTACTATCCCAAATTAGACACCAAAATATACAAAGCATTATACACGTCATTTCAGGGACTGAGAAGGACTATTTCCAGCGATCTGAGTGGTTCCTTCCACCAAAATTTTCTGGTAAGCTACGCGCCAACCAACCGATTGTGGCACTCCACTTAGATAGTCTCCAGGATAAATCTCCCTCCATGTGCTCACTCAAACTTGGCAGCCCTGCGACTATGAAGTTTGTCCACACATATGAGTTAGTGCCAGGGGACTGCCTCAATAAAGTAACACAGAAAGTTGGACCAAACCTTCAATCTAGTGAACCTTAGGTCTAGTGGGCAGTCCTGGGTGATTCTCTGCCAACTCAACAAATGGGTTGGTCGGGCACCCCCTCAGATTTTACTGAAACTTTTTAAGTAGTTCCACTTATGGAAGGAACACATCGAAAATTTTAGGTCAAAATTCCAAGCCATGTGGATGTTATGGCCCATTGAAAAATGGTCCTGACCCCCATCTTTTCATCGCCGACTTGTGCGCATGCCATTTAGGTCATTTTTGAGGGCTTATAACTTCTCAGAGAATGAAGATACAATGCTAAAAATACCTATCAAGAGTATTTTCTGCCCAAATTTTAAGAATCTGGCATTGAAAACACTGTATCTGGCTTCATTATGAAGATATAGAGCTATAAAGATATATCTCTAACAAAGTTAAAGACTTTAAATAACTTGCATGACAAAATGGTAGGGGGTCAAACATGGTCCCAGAGCCAACAAACAAAAATTTTGGATGTTTTCAGATTGACCTTTGACCTTGTTTATCACCTTCCATGAACTTGAATTTTTTTCTACCAACAGCTCCATCCCTTTTTCTATATCTGGTTAAAATTTCAGAAAGGGGTTTTTCCCCATCTTGAATTAAAAAATCTTTGAGTTGGTTAGGTGGTAGGGGGTTTCCCACAAGACCGAAATTGCATTGAAGCATATAGGTGAAGCTGTAACTGGTTTAACGTGTGATCGTACGCTCAATAAGGTCCGCGAGACCGAAATCAAATTAAGGTCCGCAAGACCGAAATCGAATTAAGGTCCGCCAGACCAAAATTAAAAAGAGGTCTCCGAGACCGAAATGGCATAATGAGTTATGAATATCTTAAATAACTAATACCCAAAATTTTGCATCCATACGTAAACCGGTAGTGTGGGAGCGCCCTCAATGAATGTGTACAAACAGAAATGATGGAAAACCCATTTTTTGGGGTGCCCCTACATGCTCAATTATAAATTTCGTGTGTATGAGAGTGTCATATTTCGATTCTGCGAGTCAAAATATCCCCTCAAGTGATAGTCGTCTTTATTCGAAGGGGTCGGCAATTTTGCCACAATCCCTGGGGTCAATTTAAGGTTGATATTGATATCTTCCAAACAGCCTAAAAATATGAATGTAATAACAAATTAATACTTTGTTGTACCAAATTAATAATTTGTAATAACAAATTATTAATTTTTAATAACAAATAAAAACGTAAACGTTAGGTCTCACTGTCTCGCAGACCTTATGTACTTTTGGCCCCGCTAGCCGTCAATCTCGCTGACTTTTGTTCACTTTCGGCCTTGCTGACCTTAACTCACTTTCGGTCTCGCGGACATTCGGTCTCGCGGACCTTTTTAAATTCCGTCTCACGGACCCTAATTCAATTTCGGTCTCGCAGACCTTTTTCAGTTTCGGTCTCACGGACCTTATTTCGATTTCGGTCTAGCGGACCTTGGGTCTCACGGGCCTTTGGTCTCGCGGGCGGTAACGTACCTAGGTGGTGTACCATTTCACATAACAGTGTACAGTGTATATTCTGTACACGTGTATACAATAGTATGAATGTACCACAAGTGTGGCTCAAGAGCTAGCATACCTTGTTTGCAGTGTGCAAATACAATTAATGCTCATCATACTTATTTAAGCACAGCATATGGCTTTAAATATAAGTTAATAGCTGTATATATTTCCACAAGTAAGTGGGTGCAACAGCCACTTTGGTTTACTAGACAATGTTATGTGTAAAGTGCTGTACATACTGTATACATATATACATACTGAGTATTCAGTGCATACTTGTTACATTTAATAGTACAATTATTACTAGTTAGTAAGTTAGTTAAAATGTGTTTTCCTATAACTGTAAATGAAAATAGTATCACTTCTGTGGTTGAAATTGTAAATGCAAACAGGCCATGATGTAATTGGTCATGTGTGCTACATGAGTAGTTTGTACATACTGTATGTACAGTATATACATACATACTGTACAGTACCTTTACACTGTGGACAGTATGTGACATTGGCCACTGCTACCCAAACTCAAAAAATGATTTGGCAAGAATGAAGAAAACCCCCTCTTTGAAACTTTAACCAGATATAGATTGGGGTTAGGGTTAATCAAAAAGTTTCAAGTTCATGAGAGGTGATAAACAAGGTCAAAGGTCAATCCGAAAAACATCAAAATTTTGTTTTTTTTTGGCTCTGGGACCATGTTTGATCCCTCATCATTTTGTCATGCAAGTTATTTAAGGTCTTTAACTTTGTTTAAAGCAAAGTGCACCCACCAGAAACTACATATATGAAAAATTGTACTTATCTAATAGAAGTTGGTTGAGCCACAGGGGTCCAAATATCAAAAATCACATGGATGCCTAAAATGAAATGCAATGTTTAGAGCTCTGTATCTTCATAATTAAGCCAGATACAGTGTTTTCAATGCCAGATTCCTAACATTTGGGCAGAAAATACCCCAGATAGGTATTTTTAGCATTGTATCTTCATTTTCCAGGAAGTTATAGGCCCTCAAAAATGACAGAAATGCCATGTGCACAAATCGGCGATGAAAAGATGGGGTCCGGGCCATTTTTCAATGGGCCATAACTTCCAAACGGCTTGGAATTTTG
>WURT03085733.1:0-12892 GCA_009936505.3 Holothuria glaberrima | reverse complement strand
AAAGTTTAAAAATCAACACTGTTTGATAGGATTTCATCGCAGGGAGCAGAAGAGATAATTCACAAATAAGTGAACCTAAAGAGGGAATGCAGACCTTGTCGACTCGATAACAACATTTTATTGCGTACTTATTTGAAAGTTCAGCTACAGGAAAATATCTGGTATCTTTTTAAGCCCCGTTTTAAATTTAGTATATTTAAATTTAATATGACCTGATTTTTTTCAAATGCCCCACTGCTGCCCCTTGGCTCTCATCCCCTTCCCCGCTTAGCTGCGAAAAATCCCCCAGGGGTGATACCGCCCCCTTAGGAAACACTGATCTGTGGGTAGGAGAAAAACCAGAAGAGGATTTAGGCAACAGGTGCACGTGCACCGGACCCCCACATTTAGGGGCTTCTAAAATTTTGAGGAATGATGTAATGGTCGATGACATGTATTTTTAGCAAGTAACGTGACGTCTACTACCATACCAAATCCAGAACTAGGCGCTGGGCACAGACCTAAAATTATTGCAAAACGAATATTTTCATGGTGCCTAGCTATTCGCGTTTTACTTTTTCACCTAAACTGCTATTGTTTTCTGGTCACATCACTCATACGATCAAAATTTCGAAGCGCTGTCTGCAACAACTGTTTCAACAAACTGCACATATTTTTTTATTCCTCGCTAAAAGGAATCTTTTCAGTCATGATCAGCATGGCCGTATGGGCCAGGGGACTGGGGGCGGCCGCCCCCAAATGTCAGAAACTTGACTAAATCGGGCAGATATTTTATCTTAGTCGGGCGGAAAATTGGACAGTTACATTCTATACTCCAGAATCTGGAGTAGGGCAAAAATCAGACCGCTTTCCCTGAGAAAAAGTCCCGTGGGCCCATGATGATCAGGCGCGGATCCAGGCTCCAAAAAAAGGAAAACGCACTTTTTGTGGCGAATTCCGGAAGTCCCTGACAGTGGCGCCGGCACGGGGGGCATGGGGCGCGTGCCCCCAATCGAAAATTCTGAAAATTTTAAAATGATCCCAAAAGGCGTTTAAGCTATAGATTTCTGTAGGGGGTAGGGTGAGGTGTGTTTCGACCGAATGATGGATCTATGGTAATTATTTTCTATCACAAATGTTTCTCAAACTATCAGAATTTTCTCAAATCCTTCGCAAACTATCAAAATTTTTGCGAGCTCCGCGCGCTTCAAACGTTACCACAATATTGTTCTCATTATCGATATCTTCCGATAGCAACCCCCAGAGAAGCACAACAGCAAAAGTCCAAAGCTGTTTACGAATTACCAGGTAAAAGACTGGCGTTTTGAGTGTCATGTTTGTTATTTCGACAATTAAAAGTGTCCTTATGCAGATTCAGAATGCAGATTTTGCCATAGAAATCTTATTTAACGAAAAATTTTGGTGCGCTTCGCGCGGGTGCCTCGCGCGCGTGCTTCACGGTTTCCATTTCATCTCATGACCATTATGAAGGTAATAATACATGGTACCGGTTCTATTTTGATCACAAAAATTTAAAAAGGAGATTCATCTCGTTTTTAGGGGCCATTGAGCCATGGGCCCCCCTCACTGATGACGGTTTTTTTTCTTTTAGTACCTACAATTGGTAAAAAAATTAACAGAAAATTTTACTTGAAAGGTAGCATATGTGGCACCAGATTGCATGTAAGGACAACCAATTTTTCAAAAATTTTCAAAAGGGAGGGGGACACTCCCTCCCCTTAGACCCCTCCCCAGGCGGCGGTCACACAGCATACTGCATGGCAAACCGTTAGAAAAAACGCCACTGTAAAGCATTGTGTCATTTCCCCCATTTTATTGCCGCTTTCACCTAACCAAAAATTAGAATTCACTAAATTATGGACGCTTTCCAGTCACATATGATCAGCTGAAAAAATATCAAAAAGACAGCACCATTTTGCATCTAATCAACCTTAACTTCACAAAAATTTCTAGCCCCTCCCCAGGGGCACCTGTATGTAGTGACAAAGGAAGGATCCCCCACCGCTGTGCACAAAAACGCAGGGCACATAAAAATAGGTAATATACGGAAACATGGCGCCATCGGTGGCGGTGCCCCCAATCAGCAAAGTCTGGTGGCGTTACTGGTCCCTGGTGGGATGTAGGATACCGACAATTTTCTGAGATTTAAGTGTTGGCTCCAATTTCCTAGCATCTGGTAACCAGAAAAAAGTATATAAAGGAACAAGTTTTCATTGTTTTCTCTTTTGATTTTTTGGCCGTCGAAGGGGGGAGGGGAGGGCACACGCCCCTCTGTGGCTCCTGGATCCAACCCTGAGGAAGGCGAGAGTATGAATGTGGGTATAAAAATCGATTGTTTTGGGCATAGTCTATATCGTGGATTATTAGGTATCAATTGTTCTTACTGAACCAACAGGGCCACCACAAAATGCGTGCACCGGACCCCCACACACACACTTAGTCCGGTCCTGTACAATGCCCATTGACACATACTTCTAGTAATTGTTTGCTAATTGAAGTGAGCCCTTTACAATCCTTCTGTTAAACTTTGTACAATTTTATGTTATCATTACAAAAGAACTGGACAAGGGAACGATTTACCTAGCCGGAAATCGTCAAACGTGAAAAACAATCTGATGGGTACTATTTCCAGAATCTGTGGTTAGATCAGGGAGTTGCTATAGCAACTGTGTTTTTTTGGGGGGGATGCCATTTCCCCTTTAAAGAAGAGTCAAACATAATAGCCTCAATAAATAACTTTTTACTGCGCTTTGAAATTCGTTAGTATGTACAGACGACCTATAGATACGGTTCTTTCCATAGCTTTGTCTCTGTGGTTGTCATTCTAATCCTTTTTGTTATTTTTCATTTTCGTTCTTTTATTTTGGTCTACATAGCTTAGTTAACTTTCTTCTATTTATCTAGTGCCTTAAAATGATTTCCTGTTATTGTATTGTGTTCGTCCGTTTTGTTTATTCATATGTGAAATAAATTTGAATTGAATAAATAAAAGAGTACCCAGGTTTCACGGATTCAAAACTGTAAATGATAGTGTACATATTAAAGCTGAAAGGGCGTCAGCAGTCCATTTGACTCAGTCATGGGACGACTACACCCTTCGGAACATTGAACCTCCGCCGCTTACACTTGTTAAGTAACGGTTCACACTAAAACGGAAATCTGCTGAGTTTTGCGGGCGGGACGAGAAATTTGTTATCTGAGAACGAATGAGGCGATTTTCTAAATTTTTATTGAAAAAATGCCCCTCTTCGTCCTGGGAAAAAATTTCCGCGTCCCGCCCAAAACGCAGCAAATTTCGGTTTTATGTAAACGCACCTTAAAGGATACACTTAGGAAATGCGAACAAAATGAAGTAGACATATAGAGGGATTTCATAAGACGTCACGCGAATGTGGTTGCCAGGCTCTAGGCTAGGGTAAAACACACACGCAGTAAGTGTATTTACAGCACACGTGCAGGGCATCATAACCATAGATACTACTTAGACACAATGGACGCTCGCCCATCAAAACCATCTTAACAGACGCGCGATCACGTGGCTTCGAGGCAGCCCCTCTCTATGGCAAAATGCCGTCTGTTGCAAATCAGGGGAATTTTACCAAGTTTGTTGTTCTTTTGGGAGTAAGTCATTACTTTTGCCGAAATGATCTTATTTTGTCTGGTAAAATATTGTTGCTCTTATATGATAGGATAACAATTAAACAAGTAAATGTTTTCTCTGGAACCCATTAGAATAGATATCGTGCTTGTTTCCTTGAACAATGTTTAAGTATAGATCTAGCACAGAAACAAAACTTAGGTGCAACAGAAAGAAAAACCAACTATCCCATGGATGACATGTGCTAATACCAAGCCCGTATATCCAGAGAGACACTGAAGGTAACCGGAAACTGCTTCCATGAGTTTCAGGAGGAGCGAGATAAACTAAACTGCACTTAGGCAATGACACTCAATTTTCTATTTTCTAGGGGCGAAAAGTTTTCCAGGGGGACTTGGCGCCCCCTTGGCTACGGTCTTGTTGCTTTCACGAGGGAGAAGGTTCTTGTATGCAGCTTAAATTCCTTCCTTCAATTTCAAATCAGGTAACAGCCAAAGGTCATAACAAGTTGTGATCTGGAGGATAAAGTGAAAACCTTTTACCAGCAGGAATTTATTTTGTTAAAAAAATGTAGATTTCGTTAAATTGAATTTTTTGGATTTAGAAAACTAGAGAGAAGAAGGGTAGTGACTTCTTGTCTATGAAATACAGTATAAAAGTAGCTCAGTGTTTTCAAGTTGGCACAGTTTCATTATAAAGTTATGAAATTACTGCCTTGACATTTACGAGAAGAATGAAAGACCCATTGATAATGATCAAACAGATTGATATCATGATATCACCTCTCAGATTCACCTAGGTTACCAAGTTCTCCAGTGGGACATCTTAATTGCAAAGTATTGACCTTTTAGCCTCTGATGACGCAATGGCCCTTGACCTCCAACAAAAACAATAGATAGGATCATCCACTCAATATGGTTAATCTACCCGATAAATATGAGATGCTTCAACGTTACCCTTCTTGAGATATCTTGTTTTTTTTTTCATTTTGACCTCCGTTGACTCCAAATGACCTTCGACCGCCACCAAAACAAGAGTAACCTATTTATTGATATAGGTAGTCTACATGCTGAGGATAAGATTCATCAAGGGACCCTTCTTGATGTAGAGCGTTTTCAAAGATTAAACTTTTCACCACTGGTGACCCCAAATTACCTTCATTTGATCTCCACCAAAAATATTAGGGATTATCTACACCACATGGGCCATACACAGATGATCAAGTATGAGATCTCACGTGGTTATCCTTCTAACTGTCTAAAGATATCGTGTTTATAAGTACTTACAAGTTATTCACAGTTTGACCCATGACCTATGTTGACTACAAATGGTAGGAATGTAATATTCTGATTCTGGTACATCCACATACCGAGTATGATATCCATCAAGCTTACCCTTTATGAGGAATCTTGTCTGTAAGATTTTCACCCCCAGACCTCTGACCTCAAAAAAGGTAGGGATCATCTACTCAATATGGGTCATCCACATGCTAAGTGTAACATCCCTTTGGTAATAGAGAAGTAGAACTCAATGTGTAACATCTACATGCTAAGTATGAACTGCATTGAGGTTACCCCTTTAAGGTATGATGTTTACAGGGATTTCACCTTTCGACCTCTGGTGACCCTAAATGACCTTTGAACTTCCTTCAAAACAATAACGTTCTTCTTTCCAACATGGCACACCAACACACTACGTATGACAGCAACCTTATAGTTCCCTCCTTAAGATATCGTGTTTAAAAACGTTTTCAGCATTTGGCTGATGATGACCTCATATGACTTTTGACCTCTACCAAAACCAACTACTTTTCTTTTATGTGGTGGGTACATGATATCTCAAGAATGGTTAGTGTAAGGGATCATATTTAGTAGTTGCCCCTATCATTTTGGTGGGTGTCAAATGTCGTTTGGGGTCGTGAGGAGTCAAACTGCGAAAACCTGGTAAACATGGTATCTCAAGAAGGGAAACTGTTATGGACCTCAAACCTAGTATATCAGTTTTCCATACTGAGGTGAAAAATTCTGTTGATTGAGATGACAAGTTCACTTAGGGCCACCGTAGGTCAAATGTTGTATACTTTGAAACTTCTTGTAACCATGCTTACTATGAGTATTAGTGAGGGACCTCATAGTTGATAAAAACCTCCTAGATATAATTTGACAAGTATGAGACGTTTGGATCTTATATCCGGCATGCGATTACCTCGCGGAGCGGACGAAGTTTTTCCGTTCAGCTCATCGCTGCGAAAAACCTGAGAGGCGGCAGTCTAGGGGGCGGCAACAGGGGCGCTACGTAGGCTAGCATGCAATGTCAAACGTATGACCATGGTAACATGAATCAATCTGTCTGATCTTTCCACTGCACAGTAAATTCACAATGAAACTGTGTCAAGTTGAAACCACAACAACAAAAGTATATCCCCATGGTGATGTATAACTGAGCCTTTTGGTCCTCTGCTCTATAAATAGAATTGTAGCACCGTTAGTTTTATCCTAGAATTTAGGGGGAATCAAGGCAGTCATGAATGATTTGGCTACTTTTCTTTCTACAGCTCCATCAACAGGAACTATTCCAGAGATCAGCGGTCTGGCCATGGCACTGACAGTTTTGGTTACTCGTCTGATATATGCGCTGTGATAAACAAATTAAGGTACAGTTCTAGTTTTTTGGGCAGTATATTTTAGATTGCCATCTCAATTGGGGTGTACTCGACATGAAACAAATCACCACGAATTTAGCACTTTTTCAACATGTGATAATTTGAAATAAAACATCGAAATATTCTTTGATTTGATTCGAAGGGTATTGGTGTATTATTCACATGGTGGCAATATTGCTTAGTACATCTGATTAAGGTGCAATACCTTAACGGTGAAAGGCTATTAAAGTTGAATTAAGTCATTGGCGGCGATCCGGAGGGCAGGAGGGACATGTCCCCCAATATTTGAGAAATGGCCCATTGACTTTGATTTTTCACACAGTAAATTATTTGATGATGGCATCATGTCCCCCCCCCCCCCATAATATTGAGAAGAAATCGCCGCCGTTGAATTAACTATGTTCCATTATGAAGCAGCTTCATGAAGCTACTTCATAATTACAACTCATTTTTCTGATTCAAATTTATGTGGGGTCACAGAGCTTAAGCTAAGATTGCTTTTGTGCAGATTATTCCAACCTTGAGGAGGGGAAGATTGGGGAAAACCATGATGACTCTAGCACTCACGTTCAGCATAAAAGATGCCCAATACGGATTACTGTCGGTGAAGACACGCTGAGAAATCTACTGAAAAAAAGTCACAGGGTGGGGTCACTTCAACTCCATCTCCCATGTATGATAGAAAACCCAAGTGATACTATCCACAGAAAGATTCTAGTACAATTATGTCAACGTATACTTCGTCCGTTAGGATCTAATAGTCAGAATCCAAGAATGTGGGTTACGTCTTTTCCATCTTTATCAAACCAGCGTTTATGTGTATGGTTTCTTTTTCTACAGGTGTTCTAAAGTGAAAAGCCTTAGCTAGATTGTCAACGGAAGAGATTTACTCAGTGGTGTCGCCGGACTTTTTCCCTGGGGAGAGGTCACAGGGAGACACGCCGTTCTGCCGAAGGGACACACCAACATTAAGGAAAGTGCTTCATTACAGGCATTTGGGCGACGCAAATCCCTCTATGTAGACGTTCGGGCTTAGGGGCTCACGGTAGGGCCGATGATGGGGTAAAGGGTCAATGCTCCGGTTGGGTGCAGGGAGAGAAGTCGCCGGAGGTTCTGGATTTTACAAAATTGTGACCCTTAGAATGAAGCATTTAACTACCTCCAAATGGCTTTGGATGTGCACTCAGGAGACCACAAAAATAAAAATCTTGCAAAGGACAAGTTTTGTTAGCCTAAATCGCATAAATCCAGTGTTCTCCACAGGTCCAAACTTTGTCCGGGCGCTTTTCTCTCATCTGGCAGATGACACTGATTTCCTTCCTGGGGAGGGGTCTAAGGGGATGGGGCCTCGGGGGTCGAAAATCGAAAAATTTTTGCTCACTTCAGGTGGGTTAGATGCAAAATGGTACTACATGTGATGCTAATATTAAATTGAACAATTCAAACGTTACCAAAAAAAGTGAATGCAATATTTTTGTCCGGGCGGCAACTTTTTGTCCGGGCGCTGATGCACACTCTTCAAATTTTGTCCGGGCGGCGCGCCCGGACAAAACGACTAGTGGCGAACACTGTAAATCCACTCATGCTACCCAACAGTAATTAATGTTGACGCAACTAAAAGGTATGCTACTGAAGGGAAACCCTGGAGAACGTTAGAGCATCCACGGCGGCGAAATCAGGGCCTGACCTGAAAAATTTTGCCAAGAAGCCATTCGTTTGTGGTTTCTTAGGTTTCGGGTGCCATAAAATTATAACTATGAATTGCATTCTCTACAGCAATCAATGAGAAAAAGGGTGAACGGTGCCTGTCGAGAACACCTCTGATGCACGATAGCCTTATTCTGATATTAAGTATTGATGAAAATTTCGCGCATTTGCCGGCACTCCTTATGGAAGGATCACCATTTTATTAACCCTGACGTGGTGCTTGGCTCTGCCTATAGGCGAGGATTAAGGAAAGCAAACTTCCCCTCTCAAATTTTAAAGCACCGGCTTTAAAAATAAATGGACATCAGCCAAGAGATGGATCTATTAAGTTAACCTCATGATTAGGCCTATGTTATGGTTGTCCGTTAGAAAAGGTGACAAAAAAGTAATTTCAATAGTTTTGGAACATAAAATTGCAAATGAAAATCGATTTGGAAACTATATGAATGGAGAGGACTCATGTACGCAGTAGTTTGATAGCTGTCAAAATGAGCAGTTGAAACGATAACTGTGGAATGTATTCCCTAGTACAAGCGGTGCCATATAGAAAGTTAAAAAGCGGATGCCCGCGCCGCGAAAAAGTAGTTTTTGACATCATTTTGTGCCCAATTTGGCCCCCTGATTGACTGATGAATTGTCCCTGTGTCCAAATCGATATATAAATGATGTGTTGCTGCAGCATGAATTTTTAATACTCAAAATCACATTAAGGTATACTGTGGGGTGGACAAAGCCAAAGTTTGATGGACACATACCCACTGCACACAACCCACCCCCTCCCCCCCCCGTCTGAGCGATGGCACTTCATTTACTCAGAAACAATACTTAATTTGTATGGTATCTTTGTCAACAAGTGTTTAAAATGGAGAATCTTCTCCAGATTGCTATCAGAATGACTTATTTACTCAGAGACAGTGTTTAACAAAAAAAAATTCAAATATTCTCAAAATAATGCAAATTTATTTCAAATTCAACAAACAGAAGGAAGGGCTGCGATATTTTTCTTCCATTCATGTTTACTTTGACTGCAATGCTGTAGAACCATCGTCAAATACGCCGCAATGACATATAGCCTGGCGGCCATCTTGGTAAGCCTAAATTTGATCGAACGGTGGCAACCATGTTGATAACGTAATCCTCAGTCCATAAGTAAAAGAAGTCCGTGGATTGTACATAATACTTCCATACTGATCCTTTTTAATTCTCTTATTATTAACATATTGTGAAGTGAACTTAGACTGGTTAATGATCGCTGATCCTAGTCTGTGTTAGCTCAACATTTATGACCCGAAAACAATTTTTGGTCGTCTAACAAACATCTGGTGGCCAGGCTCCCCAGCTCCCCCCCCCCCCCATAGCTACGTGCCTGATCTGTGGTGTAATTTTCCCACAATTTTAGTGCAAGAAAAGGCTGACTCCTACATCTTGGAGTTTGATTTCAATGAATATGTTATATCGTAGACTATAGAATCGACCATGTGTCTTCTGTTTCGATGGGTTCTGGAAAGTGGGGGAGGGGGCGAGACAAACGATATGACATCCTCTCCACTTTCAAAAGTGGACCTATGTCCCCCGTTCCCCACCTGTTGACGTCAATGCTACCTACTTTAATACTTATAACCTTGTGTATATATTCTTCCACAGAAGTTGCCAGTGATATCACGCATACAAGGAAGTGATCTGACATTACTTTATTGCGTAATCTGGTAATCTTTAGTCAGTAATTAAGTTATCTTGTGCACTAGAAAAAGAGGGCCAAGGACTTTTCGCTTTTTGATTTAGTGATATGTTACAAAATGAAATTGATTAAATGGGCAAATGTAGCAAACAGAAAATGAGTAAATGCTACTAGTTAAAATAACAAAATGAAGAAATTGTAAATATGGCAAACGTTTTTATACCCTATCACCGTACGGCAAATTTGTAATTTTCTTTCATGATTGTTGGATGCTCAAGTTTTGTTTCTTTCAAGAATGTTGACGATGTGACCGTCATATTCAAAAGAAAAGATTTAAGCCTAGGCTTTAAATGCATTTCTCCTATTTAGTGAATCGTCTATCTTTTCTACTATGTATAGACCTTATGCATTGACGTCACAGTGACGTCATGTTTGGAGGAAAACAATGAGCACGTGGCTGCACGCAGTAGAATTCGCCGAGCGTGCAGTAGACTTACCTGCGTATCCGAATGGTTGACGAATCAGCTGTCTGCATTTGTTGGTGTAACTTGCAATGATGTTCATGTTCCTCCAAAGGAGGGCGTACTTTTTTCTCTGTGACATCATATGCATAATATGCATTGACGTCACACTGACGTCAATTTGGAGGAAAACAATGAAGCACACGTGCACGAACGGCGTGCATTCGCACGCACGTGTAGTTGAATTGCGCTCGTATATGATTGGTTGACAAATCAGCTGTCTGCATTTGTTAGTGTAACTTGCAACGATACGCGCTTTTCCTCCAAAAGGAGGGAGCACTTTCTGCTCTGTGACATCATATGCATAAGGTCTATACACGCAATAACTATAAAAAGAAAAAAAAAACTTGTGCTAAAGAGAATGACACCTCTTTAAACATGTTAAATAAATAAATAAATAATAGCTGTTAGGATGCTTGTACACTACTGTTTGTATGATAACGACTAGCATATTGTGATCTCCAATACGGCATCCATTCTTCTGGAACAAGAACCATCCACACTCTATGTAGGCTACGGAGTATCCGTGGCTGCAGTATGGAAGAGCATAACTGGTTCGCAACTTTGTACACACTGCATGGTGTCTGGTTCCAATCGAACTTATGTATTGACGTCACGCGACGCCATTTTGGAAGCAACACAATGAAGCACAACAATGGTTTAGTACGTGGTATGGTCTCCGTAGACTTCGCACACGCGTGTAGTTGAATTTCGCGCGCATGTTAGTGGTTGACAATCAGCTGTTTGCATTTGTTGGTGTAACTTGCAATGATACGCGCTTGCCTCCAAACGACGGAGCACTTTCTGTTCGGTGACGTCATGCATAAGGGTTATTCACTGGTAACAATGTAGTAACGAAAAATCGGCTTGCTTTACACCTGCAATGACAAACTTCCATCATTAAGATTCAGCTAGGTTCAAACGCTGACTCAACAGAAATAGCTAGTTTGTCCTAGAACATAAAATTGCCAAACTAATACTTAGACATGTGAGAAGAGTCATTTAAATTTTTCAAATCAAAATCATATCTGTGTATAGCCTCATACTTTTAAGTTTTGCACTGCAGTTTAAAAGCCGAGGCTTCCTTCTTTCACCATATACTGAATAAAAGAAATGTGCAAGAACATATCCATGACTTCGTGTTATTTTTATGTCCTTTAGGTTGTTACAAAGTTTGTTATTAAGTTTCCTCACCCCATGGAATGAGTGGGGTTAGCACTCCTCACCGGTATTTCGTACCTCGCTAAACGGACCCTTGTTTGATCAGTACCTCCCTAAGGTTTTCTACACAGGGATATGACTGAACAAAAAAAATGTCGTACAGCCTGCTACGTAGGCAATGTAAGTTCGATTAGTCCTACCCAACTATTCGGTTACAAATAAGTACTAAGGCTAAGATTCAATGTATTTGCCCAATACTTCCATTTCTATGCATTCATCATTTAGACTGTTGTGGAACATTTTATAACGATCCTTTTGGCATGATAAAACCCGCTTACGGTTTTACACTTTGTCATGTGAAGGTAATAGAAACAGATTGTCGTGTAGCAAGAGGGTCATACAATGATCACATGATGCCGATCAATACGTTCTTAGTGATTGAGTCAAAAAGTTGGTCAAAGTTAAATCATGGAGAGGAAGGGTGGCGCGAGAAAATTTCGGTATCATGGATGTCATTTACCGCACCAAAGAAAACATTACGTGCATAAAATGATATAAAAATGCACCCACCAGCAGCTAAGTAGTTCATGATCGACGCATACCAGCATCGGTAGGATTAGCAGGCCCGTAGCCAGACAAGGTACTGAAGGGGGAGAAATGGCTTCCAGGGGGGAGAAAAAATTTTCAGGGAGGCCAAATGTGTAAAAATTTATTAAGTCAATGGCAACTTGAAAATTTTTTCAGGGGGGCTTCGCCCCCTTGACTACTGGCCTGCAGGATTAGTGGTCTTAAATAGCTGCTGTTGAAGTCGTCATGTACACTATAGAAGGTGATCACCCCTCTGGAATTCTGTAGGACTTTAACTAAGGTGCTTTGAGCACCTCACATTTAACTGTGGAGAAAAAGTTCTGTGGCAGTTGTTACAAGGTGAGTGAAATGGCTAATTGGTTGCATGGACCATATTTTGGTCACTGTTGATTGCTATTAACATAAATGCAAGGGCGGCGTTTTGTGTTGGACATTGTGGGGGAAGCGAGTCGGAAACCTCGACGTGACCCATAATTTACATGTGTACATATACGTATATGTACATATCTACACGCATACGCATATGTAGGCTATATGAAAACGATATTCATATGGAAATGAAAAATATAGCCTGTGTTTATGTAACACTGATAACAAAATGTGCTCTTTAGTGGAGCTGAAGAAGCATAAATCTTCCAAGTTTTGTTAAGTCGCAAGAAGCACTGCATGGGTCTGCGTTCAGAAGTTAGTAACAACCAAACTTTTACCATGCAGTCTGATATCTCACAGCTTGAGCGGGGAGCTGTCTCTCATAGCTCCCCGATTTGAGTGGTTGACAGAGAGAGAGGGTAAAGAAATAACAAGAAGGTTCCTCCAATGACACTAGCAACCTATACGTGCGCTCGAAGCGGGCAGAAAATGCCCATGTTGGAGAAATGTACGTAAAATAACCTTGTGCTATGGGAGGTTACAAAATCCGAATAAGTATAGCCCATGGTGATCCACAAGGCCATGTCCAGTTAGGGTGAGCCATGACC
>WURT03085722.1:0-12892 GCA_009936505.3 Holothuria glaberrima | reverse complement strand
CATCATGTAAAAAATTGCCATCGAATGAAAAGTGTTCGCCGTGTACTTTTGCATCGTTATTAAATGGAATCGCGCCGTCATCAAATTACTTTGGGCCATCATCATGCCATTTTGGGTCGACATCATTCAAAAAGTGATCGTCGTCACTGTAAAAGTGCTCTTCATCATGAAAAAAAAGTATTCGCCATCTCTGTAAAAGTGCTCTTCATCATTCTAGAAGCGTTTCTCATCACTGTAAAAGTGCTCGTCATCATTAAAAAAGTGTTCATCATCATTGTAAAAGTGATCTTCATCATGAAAAAAGAAGCCATCATCAAAAAAATTTGCTTTTTTGGCGTTCCATATGGACGCGTATGTAAAAATACTTTGTAGCTAATTTTGTGAGAGAAATTCTGGTGTACCAAAATGCCTCGAAGTTGCATCTTTATTATCACAAGTAAGGTAAGACTAAATTAACTAAGACTCAGAGTATCAAACTGAAGAACGTAATTACAAGGGTCCGACTTAAGGATATTGTTTTGCATAGCAAAATTGCTTTGCATTTTTTATGTTGTATAGCAATTAACATTTTTTTAATTTTTGTATTGCTACTATGTTCATTTATATCGCAAACTGCGATTCGAGAACTGCTTTTGAGGACCCTGGTTATAACCCAACACGAAGAGTGCACTGCACAGTCTAGTATGTGGAGTTGGTGACCAATTTTGGTGTCAAATCACTGCAAGCCACCTTGCTTTGTTTTCCTGATAAAAATGTAAGTAATTGGTAGTTTGTTCCAGATTGTGACATCCAACCGGCAGCAAATTTTCGTCGTTGTGAAATTATAGTGCGATTACAGCACTGTGCGGCACTACATAGCTAGTTCCAACATGGACGGTGAGATGAAATCGGAAGTGTGATGATGTCACGTGAAAAACCTCTATACTTGACAAGCATGAGAGCGGACGTGTTGTCTCTCTGTCTGAGCAGTAGGGTTACCTATAGTTAGGTACAAAGAAGTAAAACTAGGAGGAAAGAGGATGTTGGGGGAAAGGAAGGTGAATAAAGTTGGATTCATAAATGGAAGGATTCATCTTTCAAGACAAAGAAGAGAGAGTTTCAATATGAAAATTGAAGCAGTACTTTGAGGGGTACATTTATACTACATTACACAAACATCTCACATATTAAATTAATGCAACCTTCATAAGTGATAAAATGTGTAACATTTTTTAGAAGTAAAGGTAGGAACCGAGATTATGAGTGCTACTGGATGTTTTTATAATGCTGAAAGGTGTTTTCTGACTAGGGTTTCTAGGTACTACATATGTCAGTTATATAAACAGAATCCTTTTTTATATGTGAAAATGATTTGGGACCTGTGTTTTCTATAGTAGCTTGGTATGTTAAATTATCAACTTTTTGTCCCAAGAAGTAAATCTATCCAGTAAGTGGTACTGATATGATTGCAGTATGTGATTATTCTAATGAAGAACTTAACTTTTTAGATTCCATCAGATGGACTGAGGAGAGATCCATACCTAGACAGCTGAGAGAGAAGTCTGTGACAGTAGATATCCAGTGTCTGACTTACCTCTCAGCAAGTCTTGTGAGCCAAACCTCTGCACCACCGTTGTACATTGTGAGGGCTGTACCATTTGTAGATGGGGTTAGGCACACTGATGATGACATCATACTTACTGTTTGCTTTTGCAGTGACAATGACCCAGAATACAATGTAAGTTTCACCTGAAAATAGAAAAAATGAAATCCGTTGTCATCAATTGTCTCAGACCTGACACCTGAACTAAGCTGTCTTGGATGCGTATCTATGTGTATCAGTGGAATCATGCAAAAGCCTTCAACTCCTAGGGGTTTATCTGAGTCTTATCAAAGTTGGTCAAAGTGGTCAGTGGATGATGGGTCATCATAGTTGTAATTTTGAAGTAGGCCAAAGGTCATTCAGGGTCAGAGAGAGATCGAACAGCAAAATCATGCAAAAGCCTTCATATCGCAAGGGTTGTGTCCAAATCTTATCAAAATTGGCCAGAGTGTTTAGTAGATGATGGGTCATCAGCTATTCTTTGGAAGTAGGTCAAAGATCATTTGGGATTACAGAAAGTCAAAAAGTGGAATCTTGCAAAAAGCTATCAACTCCTAATGGCTGTATCTGGATCTTATCAAATTTGACCAGAATGACCTGTAGATGAAGGTTCATCAAAGTTGTAAGTTTGAAGTAGGTCAAAGGTTATTTGGGTCAAAACGAAGTCAAACAGGGAAGTCATCCAAAAGCCTTCAGCTCTCAGGAGTTGTGTTAGATTCTTATCAAAGTTGGCCAGAGTGTCCAGTAGATGAGGGGTCATCGTAATTGTACTTTGTGTTGATGTTAAACATCATTTGTGGTCACATAGATTTCAAATAATGAATCCCTGCTAGTGCTTTCCCTTAGGAGAGCTTTGGTCTTTCTGTGATGCAATATTCTAACATAGGAATTATTAGATGATGGGCAAGACAAATTGGGGTATAAGTAGCACCTCTGCTTTTTTCTAGCTGACTGTATTGTGCTCACAAACATTCAAAAACTTGTCTCAAGTTGGGTTATATAAATTGACAAGGTAACTGATCCGCTACAGCTGTGACCATTGACGTATGTAGCATTGAATGTGCTAGATCATGACTGTCCAGGTAACATGCCATAATGCATCCTATTCAACATGTTCACCCAATGAGGGGCTTAAGACTTTTTAGATTGGATCCCTAATGAAACTACATAATAGTAATTGTGTGTGAGTAATATCACAGTTAATCTACTACATCCTTGCTGCTCTTGTTGATTCCTTCCTGAAGGCAGAGGAATCTATGCAATGATGATGTATAATATAACTTTTTTGCTTGTAAAGACGATTACTCAAGCAAGGCAATCATGAGGGGTGTCATACTGGGCGTGCAGATACCCCTTGTTAAGCAAATGATCCATATTATTTTTGGTGGCGATCAAAGGTCATTTCAGGTCATCAGAGGTCAAAAGGTCTAATCATAATAAGGATTATGTGGTTCTCAAGCAGGGAAACTTTGATGAATCTCATACTTAGCAAGTGGGTGCTGCATATTACTTAGAAGGAGGTAATAGTTTTTCGTGGGACCAAATATCGGTTTGGTCATTGGAGGTCAAACGGTGAAAACTTTGGAAATTACTCATAAACACAGTATCTCTAGAAGGGTAATTCCTACGGATTTCACATTTAGCATGAAGGTCGCCCAGGTGTGTGCATGACCTATATCGAGTAGACGGATAATCTCTGTTATTTTTGGTGGAGGTCAAAGGTCATTTGGGTCACCAGAGGTCAAAACGTGAAAACATTGCGATTTGATATCACAAGAAGCAGAATATGTATGAATCCCATGTGGTATATCAGTGATGTATACTAATCATGTAATCTCTAATACTTGGTGGAGGTCAAAGCTCGTTTGAGCTCACCGGAACTTGAATAGTAAAAACTTGTGCAAAGGATATCTTCAAAAAAGAAACATGCGTCGATGTTATTCTTGTCATGTGGACCCACAATATGACGCACAGGATCTTGGTAATGTGAGGTGGATGTCAATGATTGTCTGATGTCACTATGAAAACCTTCTGTATGTGGTATCTTAAGAAATACAATTTGTATGAATCTCATACCAAACTTGGCAATTGCTATGGGCTTGTCCCATACTGAATGCACAATGATTGTTTTTGATGGAGGGCAAAAGTCGTTTGATATCACGGGATCGAAGCTGTGACATCTTTGAAAATTATGATGCAGCAACTATGAAACAGTTGGATCTTGTATCTGGCAAGTACAGTAATGCCCAAAATTAAAAAGAAAAAATTGATTTTTTGCAATGTTCAAAGACATCTTTTAGTATGATAGAGGCACGCCCATGAACCATATCAAAATGGAAAGAAGGTTGAATGGTCAATAAAACCAAAAGCAAACGCTAAGTTTTCATTTAGCATGGAACATTGTATGTAAAGTAATGTATATTCTAATGCATCCTTTAAGATTTATGTTTCCATTGGTTTGGTTTCCATTCTATGTATAATGCTGTGTTGATTTTAAACTTGAAATAACTATTGCTTCACATTGGAAGGTGTTTCTAAATTTATCATGGGAATGGTTATAATTCAATGTACGTAAATTAATTACCATGGTAACAGATAGCGTAGTCATATGAAGACACAAACGGTTCTTTTTTGACACCTTCTAAGATGTTATTGTCAGACTACCATACGAAGCTACCCCTGGAACAGTACTCAACACTTCAGCTCCATCGACATTCAGAGAGGGATGAAGATGATGCAGGGTTTCTAAGTATGACTGTTACATCTATTAACAACACCTATGTACCTGAGATGGAGCAGACAGTCAAGGTTTGTTGTTGGTGTAATAATAGCAAAATAATGTCATATGAATGAGCTTAAATTACCATGTAAAAAGTATACTGTTATTTAGGAACATTTGGGAGAAAAGGTAAAATGTGCAGCAGGGCTCGACTTTAACGATTGCTCAATTGCCTGTGCGAAGTAAAAAAATTGCACGGCAAGTATCTCTTATTCACGATCGCACGAGTGGGCAAGTGGTAACCCCTACCCCAAATTTCAATGAAGAAAGAAACAATAATACAGCAAGAGAACACACGATTAAAAATTGCAGTTTAAAAACCATGCTAAAACAGGGCCGAAATTAATACAGCAGTCCCAGTCAATTCATCATCTATTCACAAAATCCAAGCAAAACCTAGCTTTATACTATACCAGGTGAAATGTTCTAATCAAGCGTGTGTTATTAATATGCAGTATAATGTAGATTAACAATCTTTTATAAATACACTGAAACATTTAATTTTCTGTGTTCATGGAATTCTAAGAATCTCCAGCAAGAAATTTATCTTATCACTTTAAAATGGCAGGAAAAATCTAGCATTGAGAGCATTTAAGAGCATCTGTGAATACTTATGCACAAGTTTTACTCCACAGGTGTCAGATCTTAGTCTCGAAGGCCATGGTTCTGTTTTACAAGCAAGCTACAGCTTTCTCTATACACTATAACTGTAGGCAATGTCTCAATTTCGATATCAAGAATGATCATCCATAAAGAATCCAAAAATAACCCATTTGGTCAAGAAGCCCCTAAAATATACATGGCATGTGCAAAAGATCCTCAAATAACAGTCTGAAGTATATTTTTTTCAAGTTTCAAGAGGAAGATTTTCCTGTGACAGGGCAACTTTCTTCAGAGAGACTTGGAATGTTTGCCTTTGCCCAACATTGCAAATATACTACACTTACTAGCCTGCACAGGTAACTCTGCAGTTGATCCACTGTAAATGTTATACGCCTTCTCCTAGAGCTACATTGCCCCTTAAAACCTTTCCATAGTATTTGCGGCAAGGTGTTTAAAACTGTTATATTTGTTCACTAAAATTGTTTATGAATGGTTAGTCTTATTTATTGATGACATGACATCGTTACTATTTTACTTCTTCGGTTATTTTAACTGTTTTTTCCTTTTTACGCTATTGGCCATAACACTGTTACGATTAGGCTGTTAATGCTCAAATGACAATCTCCATAAACACATGCTTGAACAGATTTTAATGAAACTTGGACACAATAATGAACGTTTTATAGGTTATTAGCGGCGGTCTGTGATTTGGAGTCAAAGGTCATCTAGGGGTCATTTTGGTAAGCTTTATGACTGTTTCCTGAAGATTTATTGACATTCTTTGGTGTTGATCATTGTGATTTAAAGTGTAGACCTTGGTAATTGTTTCACCAAGAGTTCAGAAATTTGAGGTCAATGGTCATCTAGTAGTCATTTTGGCTCATGTTACCACTGCATATCAACACCTTTCATTTCCCAAATCACAACCTGCAGTGAAAAATTCCAGGGCAAGTGAATTTCACTGGTTGCTAGCCCGACTTAGCAAGTGAGTTTGAAGGTAGGGCCTACATGTAGAGCCCTATGAAGTATGGATGGAAGTCTGGTTTATAATTATTACTTCCCAACTTTAATAAATAAAGCAATACTTTTGTCAAGTCAACAATGTAACTCTAGCATTGTAATTATGTATTATTCTGGTGCTGATGTACGCCTATACTGCCATATTAATACTTATCTTAGCTTGTGAAACGATGTGAACAGGAATTAACCAGTTAATATCTATAGTGCAACAAGGATGTGTTGGTGTCTGTAACATTTTCTTCTATTTTTCTCATCATTTTATTCCCCTAGAGATATTCTGTTTCCCACCTCTGTACTGCCAGTAGAGTTTCTCACCAGCTCAGACTGAAGAAGAACCAAGATACAGACAGAGACATTATTGACATCGTGCTGACATTCTCTCAGGGTCAATATGAACCAACTCAAATCTCACTGAAAGCTAGGGTGGGTTCCCTTCTTGTAAATTAGGGGTTGATGAAATACTGTTGCAAAGCAAGCAGGAATAAAAGTATAAATTATATGTTTTCGTCTTTTACCCTCATTTGTTGAAGTAGGCAAAGGTAACAATGGAGTAGAATTGATTGGAAGTGATAATGTGACAATCATATCAATTCAGAATTGTTGATAGTGATCATGTACTGGGTTTATGTTAGTTATAAAACCATTAATAACTACCAAAGTCCCAGACATCATAAATTAATATTAGAACCTGATGGATAGATGATTGATCAGAAATCCATTTTATAAATTTTTCTGCAATGCATGTGATTTGCAACACACCCCTTGACACAGTTATATTGTTACTCATCTCGTCATCTGATATTTCAACATTCATTCGTTTCGTCCTTTCAAAATATGGTATGTCAAAGTGAAGATTGCTTGTAAGCTGAACTGCCTGCTTTTCAATTGAAAGAAAAACACCGCAATGTATGTTTTATTTTTTAATTTATTCAGATAAAGGATTTAATGATTTCAGAAGAAAGTGAGAAACTTCTGTTGGGTTCCATTACTCAAGGTACTTGTAATGTTTTATATTTTTAGCAGCACTGCTTTTTATCTCTCATTTGTAAATTCACGTTCTGTGAAAGTTATGTTTTGTAAACCTCATTCAAAGAAAAAAATGTTCTGTAATACTTATACTTCTCTAAATCTCTCTTCAAGTATTTTCTGTAGTGAAATTATTTGTGGAAGTAATTAGGCGGTAGAAGTACTTCACCTGTTTTGTCCCATCAGGTAACAAGATGTATGGAGACATGGTGGTCAATATCTCATCAAGCCTTGATACAGAACAGTGCAGACAGCTTGCTTCTTATTTTCAACTAACTACAGAAGATACAGATATGATAACATCCAATCAAGACCCTGGGAAGATGTTGATCACGACCCTGGAGAATAGATCACTGATAAATTCACAACGGATGATTCAATTCTTTCAGGGATTAAAAGATTGTGACCTTGATAAAACAGCTAAACTGGTTTCAGAATACATCAAAGAGATCACAAAGTTTACTCAAGAAGAAGAACAAAAACCTGCAGACGAAAAACATATTGTGGGTAAGAAACTGAAATAATGATGGTCATTAACTCATCTCTCTACATGTATTGTACAGGGAGATGAGATTGTGTACCTCACCCACATTAGAATCGTGGATCTGTGTGTATGTGTGGGGGTATGTATGTGTGAGCTATCCCATCCTAAACTGTAAGTCTGATTATTTTAAATGGTATTAGGTAATTACCTGATCAAGGAAACTTGTGTATGCATAAGTGATGTCTTAGGTCAGGGGTCCGAGGAAAAAGGTCAAACTAGCTAAAAGTTGGTCAAAGTGATAAGGTCAAAAGTCAAATAACTTACAACGTTTTCAGCTCTCATTTTACAGCATGCACAGGGAGTGTTCTGAGGGCACATTAGTGCCTTGTATGCTCACCAGGATATGACCTGAAGCAATTAACTAGGTTTGCATCTGTGCAAGGAAGGGCTTACGGGAGATTTGGGAGGGGCTATAAGTAACTTAGTTGGAAGAATTGCAGAAAAGTGTTTAACCAACTTCTCCTTTTTTGAAGTCCAATAAAGTTGAGAGTGATGAGATTAGTACCTTAACCATGTAACATTCCTGTCTTCGTCCAGTATGTCACATAAGGTGTGTATCGTATTGGGTTTGAGACACCTTTATGTTTCTTGTAATTTCATATTTATTTTTTCAAAGTAAAACTGATATCGGAACCAAGTCCAAATACTATGTCAGAATATCCCACGGCTGTAAAGTAGTTCCCTTTAATCGTTTTCGTTTTATTTGTTTCACTTTTTCAAAGGGGTTTCGAGCTTCAAGACGAGGTTGTTGTTAAATATCCCTAAGGATGTGAATCTTATCCTGGCAAACAAGGATTATGCTGATTAGACTATTGCTTAAAGCTTTTATCAATACATGAAGCTTCTCTAATGACATCAACACCAGCTATGATATATGGCTGTTGACATTGATAGTATAGTACCTAAATATTGCTTCACTGTAAATGTTTGTCTTCAAAAGGACTTTTTAGAAGAAAAGCTTGGAGCTGAATGAGTACATTCAGCAAAATGAGTCTCAGGATAGATTCAGTTTTTGATTCCTTGCCAAAGGCTCAAAGAATCTATTCGATGGCCGTGTCGTGTGTGTGTATGTGAGTATGTGAGGCTTGCTTATAAACACTATGTCTCAAGAAGGGTAAGTCCAAGAGATCTCATACTTTGCATGTAGAAGGCACATATTAAATAGATGATCCCTTTTGCTTTTTGGTGGAGGTCAAAGGTCATTTAGGGTTACCAGAGGTCAAATGGAAAATACCTTGGAAATTGCTTGTAAACACAATATCTCCAGAAAGATGAATATGAGGGTATCATTCTTATTATGTAGATTGCCCACATTAAGTGGATGATCTTTATTGTTTTTAGTGGAGGTCAAAGGTCACTTGGAGTCACCAGAGGTCAAAAGGTCAAAACTTTGCAAACACTTTATCTCAAAAAGGATAACTGTGAGGGATCTCATACTTCGAATGTTAATTGCCCATAGAAGGTAGATGATTTTAGTAGAGGTGAAAAGGTCATTCGGGGTCACCAAAGGTAAAATAGTCGAAATTTGTAAACACTATATCTCAAAAAGAACAAATGTGACGGGTCTCATACTTAGCATGTAGATTACCCGTATTTAGTATCTGATCTTTATCGATTTAAGTGGAGGTCAAAGGTCATTTGAGATCACCAGAGGTCAAAAGGTCAAAACCTTGTAAACACCATATCTCTAGAATGATAAGTGTGATTTCATTTCATACTAAGTATGTAAATTGCCCATTTTGAGAAGATGATCCCTATTGTTAATGGGTGGACGTCAAAGGTCAGTTGGGGTCACCAGAGTAGGTTAACTGTGAGGGATCTCACAATTATCAAGTAAATTGTTCATGTTGGGGAGATACTTCCTTTTGATTTTGGTGGAGGTTAAAAGCCATGTGGGTCAGACGAGGTCAAAAGATCAATATCTTGTAAATACAATATCTCAAGAAGGATATAACTGTGAGTGATCTCACACTTATCATGTGGATTGGCAATGTTGAGGAGATACCTCCTTTTGATTTTGGTGGAGGAATAAGGTAATTTGGGGTCACAAGAGGTCATAAGGGCAAAACCTTGTAAACACAATATCTCAAGAAGGATAACTGTTAGGGATCTTATACTTAGCGTGTTGGTTGCTAATATTATATACATGATGTTTTTAATTTTTCATGGAGGTCAAAGGTCATTTGGAGTCACAAAAGGTCAAAATCTTGTGAACATGATATTTTAAGGAGGATAACTGTTATGGATCTCATACTTGGCATGTGGATTGTTTATATTTAGCATATAGATGACCATGCATGGTAGTTAATCCGTATTGTCTTAAGTGTAGATGAAAGGATATTTTGGGTCAAAAGATTTAACCTTTTTAACATGATATTTCAAGAAGGATAACTGTGAGGGATCTCATGCTTGCCATGTGGGTGATTCATGTTTGTTACAATATATCATAGAGTTTATGGCTTTCTGGTTTACAGTGGTTGTCCATCATCTGCAAAACTGTATTATGTACCGTTTATGATTCATGCAGTTGACCAGGATGTGTTGCATTCTGTTGAACTGCCTTTACCTTAGTTTACATGTGTTATATATATATGACTTATTTAACTTACTTCTTAGTATACTTGCTTTCTTTTTATATTTTCAGAAACCCAAGGAGTATCCCAATATCTGCTAAAGAAAGGCCAGGTAAAACAGATTAATGGATATCATGAAACTAGATATTGTTCCCATGTATCATATGCTGCTGTACAGTGGATTTTGTTGCACATGTGCAGCAAGCATCCCAACAACTGAATACATAACATTGCTGTTTTGTCTCTAGCGTTGAGAATTTATGCTAAATAAGTTTGTTAAGACTTATACTTTGTGAAAAAACCCTGTAAATGGAATGTGAGACACTCAGAAGTCGAGTGGCAAGTAATTTAGAACGTATGGATTCTTCATTTTCTATCTGAAATAGTTTATTACACAGAATGATGTCATTGAAGTTATTTTGTAATTCATACGGTGTACGTTGCATGTTTCACATTTGCAACCCAAATGCATGTTAGGTTGTAGGTGACCAAAATGCACAATTTGTGACTGCGTTTTGATTGAGATAAAAAGGAGCTAAGTTCAAACTATTTTAAATAACAGCTTCTGTGCTTGTTGAAAGACTCTTGCTGAATGGTCAAATGTGATATGTTATGAAGCTTCCAATGCTCATCTGACAGAGCAGAGTACCCTGTGTACAAGAATAAGCTATTAAAAACGATTAAACTTACACACAACAGTGTACTAAGCAGCTAAAGCAGAGCTCGCTTTACAAGAGGATGTAAAAAAATCACGTTCAGTAGTGCACTCGGCAGAATATGGCCTTGGGCAATTATAGTACAAGCCTTTGTGTAGGTGGACTTTTTGATGAATCAATAAAAGTTTATTTAGTTGGGAGAATTTGAACTTTTAACACAGCAATGCTGCTTTTTCACACGTAGAAACGAAACCAAAATTCATAAAATGCCTTATCACTAATGCAAATTTAACTTCTTATGACTAAATAAAGAGTGAGGTTCTATCCAGAGCAGTTGGTTAGTTGTGATAAAAACAATGAATATATCAGTTTACAGTGTTAAAGGCCTCTAAGCAATGTTGAATATAAACAGGGTCATGACCTATCATTTCTTCTAATATGTATGTGAAGTCTGTATTTTGAATCTGGATTTCTCAAAGAAAGAACAAGCTATTTTGGATGCTATAGACACTTCGTAATTATTGTTTGATAAACCTATGCAAAGTCTGTAAATCTTTGTTATTATATAATACTAGGCATATGGCTTTTTGGGCTCAGATTTCATTGAAGTCTTCTTGAAAATATTTGGAAGTATTCAACTTTGACTTATATGTGTTTCATACTGTTTTACAGAAGACTTCTCTTTCATCTTTAAGTAACCGGTCAGTGAAGACAACTCTGTCCAGTAGCTGTGTATCTTCTGATGTCCATGTTAAAACACTGACCAAGGAAGGCTACACTGAACATGGAGTAGCAGAAGCATTAGATATCTCCAGGAATAGGCCGGTTATGACAAGGAAGGTGCCGCAGTATCTTGGAGAACAATCAAGTAAGGAATTTGTAAATTTCCTGCAATTTCCCTTAAATTGGTGTTGATTGGTGGTAAGCTTTGGACAGCGGGGAAGCTTCTTTCATAGTATTTGGAAAAAATGTTGGCAGGAAACTAGTTTTTGCACGACGAAAATTAAGCCGCCCTGTAAGTGAAATGATTCAAGAAATTGTAGAAGATGTGTCTTCCTTTCCAGGAAATAAATACTTTTTCAGCTCTGTATGTCAACAGCTAAAAAAAAGAGGATATAAGCCCAACCATGGTTTTAAGCAATCAAGAAACTTACACTTAAACCTGTGTAATGTGGCATGACCTAAATATAAAATGTTCATTTTCTGTTTTTTTTTGGCCTTTACTGTGGCCAGTGAGTCCTCTTAATTATTTAATATTTCCATCTTACAAAGCTCTAGCTCAGGTTTAGGCCTGAAGAGTAGAAGTAGGAAACATATCTGTACTTTCAGTTATTATGATTTGTGTATTTCGATGCAAACTAATAACCTTATCTGCTTTTAACTACAAACATCACTTTTCTACATTACAACATAATGAAATTGCGTAGGCAGTACTGATTCAGCTTGGATATGTTGCAGTCATATCCACATATCAATGGCCATTGATTGTATTTCGGAGCCAATACTTGGAGAGGAGAAGAGACTCCCTCAATCACTTTAAAGACGACAATGATACCACGAATTTCATCCTTTAATAAAAAGTCATTAGATACCACTAGTCTTTTCACTTTTAACTTTACTGAAAATTCAATAGGCTGAAAAGGTGCTACGGGTTATACACAATAGGGCCATGTCGTCAGCTACATCTTAAAGAGCAAATATGGTTGAATTTCCCCCATCACTTCAGAAATGGTTGTTGCTTTAGTCGCAAATTGCTCGTTTTGTCGCGTATTGTACCTAATGTACAGATGTTGCTTTGATTCTATGTGAAAATGTTGAAATGTATATCCTATGCAATATGTGAAACAATGCAACCAGAAAGCCCAAAGGCTTAGTGATTCCTTGCCGAAAGGGGAATGCTTGGTCACACAGATATTCATCCCTTTAATTTATACTCTTGGTTACATTCTTTTTTACAATGCATTCACAATTTGATCCCTGCTGACCTAACATGACCGTTGAACCCCACCAAAACTTAAATGAGATAAAAGTTTAAAAAAAAAACATGTCTTAGAAGATATTTATCTGTGCTTCCTCCCTTGTAATGTCATGTTTACAAAGTTTCAGTTT
>WURT03085712.1:0-12893 GCA_009936505.3 Holothuria glaberrima | reverse complement strand
CAAATTAGCTGTGCCATCACTATAACCCACCTTCAAGTCATAAAATAATTGAAGTCCTTTTTATGGTATTTTTTTTTATCTTAGTTAAGTTCTTTTTGGTGAGATAAAAAGTTTGTTACCTACCTACGCACATGCCTACTTACCCTACATACACTCATATGCACGCACACATGTACGTAGGACTATATGAAATCTTCGTTAGGACAGTTTTTACATTATCGGTAATTTTTTTTACATTATCGGTAAACGAGAGTTTTTACATCATCGGTAAATTTTTTTTACATTATCGGTTCAAAGATTTTTTTTACATTATCGGTAAATCTGTTTTACATTATCGGTTGTTTTTACATTATTGGTTGTTTTTACATAATCGGTCGTTTTTACATTATCGGTTAATTTTTACATTATCGGTTGTAAAGACGGTCACATTTTTCGTTTCAGTGGAGTACAGTTGAAGATTCTTAATCTCCGTGCAACCACTGTAGATCCCTGATCTCAACTGAACAACAGAGAGTAATTGACTGCTTTATTTGGATGCAATATTCAGATGAAAAATTTCATGGGGGCCCTCCATTTAACTTAATTTGTTTATTGCCTACCTTCTGCGAATAACTATGGACTCTGTAATGAGTCTGTTGCTGATCGCTAGCTTATAATTTGACGTTTTATTTCGAAGTATAAATATATCGATTGAAAAAGTCTGTCGCAGCCGGATTGTTTAGTCATGATCCTACAGAGAATTACATGGCTCTTGTTGTACTCACTCTTCAGCCGACTGCATGCAACAACTTCTTTACCAGGTTAATTTATTCTTGTGGCTTATTTTCTTTACGTTTCTCCCCTATTAACGTGATGTCAAAATCTGAACAGAACAACTCGTAAACAATCTACTTTGTAGTATTTCCCGATATTGTCTTTATATAAACGAATATGATAAGTTTTTATATTAAAGTTGTTGTGAGATGCTAACGGTTACACGAATTTTAATTCAAATCCAACTACGCAGTTCAGTAAAGTGGGACGCTGCAGAGGCTTTCACTATGTCCTCGGTCGTTATAAAAGGAACTGTTTTCGGGGTTATTCTTTTTAAGTGGTGATTATATTAAATCTCGAACTCTCTCGTTTCATTGATGCATTGTTCAAAAGAAAGTGCCAGAACTTTTTCACTACGAAATCACTAGAATGGTTTCTACTAGCTTATAAAAGGTAACAGACGTATTGACGATTTTAAGAGATAGAACTAACACCGGGTTGAAAGATTCATTTAACACAGAGCCAGGCATTATTGTTCACAGAGAGATAGATTCATTTTACTCAGAACCAGGTGTCATTATTTTCAGAGGGAGCCAGATATATTCACACCCAGAAAGCTGCTCATGCATTCGTACACCAACTTGAAAAGAGGGGCCTTGTAAAAGAACGGAGGCTAGAGAGATTCCGCTCAACCTAGAATTCTTAAAATTTCTTCAAGAGTATATATACCGGACTCAAACGTACAATTTTTGAGAGAGATTGACGACTAGTTCTGACACCGAATATAGAACGCCGTGCCCGCGCAGCCGCTTGATAACATTACCCCATAAACCATATGCGAAAGAAGCCTAACCTTACAACGGGGGCTAGTGACACATTACTATTCCAGTTAAAGACTTGAGATAGTGCACACAGTAAATATTGTAATCACATGGCTACTTTTAAGTTAGCAAGTTTAATAAAAATTAAGAAAAGGGGGGTAGTCTGATAAGCTGTTCAAAACTTTACATATCATTCTTCTGCATTTCTTTGCGGTTGCTGGTTTGGTTGTTACACTACCGAGCCGTTGCAAGGTGATGACTTACAAATTTCTGCAGAAACTTATAAGTCATCACGTCAGTTTACTTTTACCTATCCAATCTCGAACTCTCGTTTCATCGATGCATTGTTCGAAAGGAAGTGGCAGAACTTTCGTCATCACGAAATCACTAGAATGTTTCACCAAGCTTATAAAAGGTAACAAACGTACTGAAGATTTTGAGACATAGAGTTAACACCGGGGCGAACGATTCATTTTACACAGAGCCAGACATCATTGTTCACATTAGAATTGTTACATGCAGTCTTGTCTCCTCTTGTTTCAGGGTGCCTGTTTCTTTATCTAATCTTGTTCCTATAAAACTCTTAGGCACTCTTCCCCCTTGACAAAACAATTGTGCAGAGAAATTACCTAGATTGGTGATACAAGTTCCCACACTGGTTTGAGTTCGCTTCTTTCTTTTTCACGAAGGTGGGTAGCTCCTTAACTCAACAGGTGTCAGGTGGTTTCAAGTGCTAAAAATGTTTTACGGTGTCCCTTTCTATCTGCCATTTACCCTTTTAATGGTATAGGTACGATAATCACAATGTCAGTACGCTTTTGCCACAATTGTTATGTTTTTTCAGCTAGAATGTTTGCATGTTCTCAGTCTCTGCTGTAATCCCCCAAGTAAGGTTCCCTCGACACCCAGGTGATTTTGTGGGGTTTCGAGATGGCGGGGTTCACATCTCACTTATTGATTCGTGTGACTTCATTTAACAATTAATCAGCCCTTTTATACAGCAATCAACAAAGAGCTTTTGTCTTTTGTGATCCAGCACGCAGTGAGGCTGCACGAAATCAAAATCACTTTAAGCTTTGGTAAGGATCTATCACTAAACTTATGGAAAAAGAGGATGTGATCAAGAATTAAAGCTTTAGAGGTAGCTTATACAAGCACTACTTTGGGAAGGATGGCAGATACACAAAACAATAATACATTGCAAGATCCCGAAAATATGTTACACACTAGTGTCAATCCAGAGTAGACCCATGCAGCAATACAAGAAATATAAAATGTGCAGACTAAGACACCCATTAATAATGACAAATGGTTTTTAAAAACTCTGTAAACCCGCACAAGTCATCCATGAAGTACAAATCTTCACAGCTTCCTTCTTCAATCGTTTGGATGCTGTTGTCTTGTAGCTTCCTTTAATGCAATGATAATGATAATTGTGTTAATGAAATGAAACATGCTTGCGCAAAATTTTGTTTCTGCACATTTTGTGCGTGCTGAATGTTTCACGCTGTCATATTTACTTATATTATGTATAAGTTTAAGAAAAGGAGTAAGTATACGATAAGTTTCTGAATACATTTTCTAAAAGTGGGTGAAGCTGTGTGCGTTTTAGCCATGCAAAATGGCCACTGTATCGTTCCTTGCCAGGAAAATAATGCCAAGAGTAGTTTATCCTGTCTTTTCCAGGTGGTGCCAGGTGATACCAGGCAATACTTGGCAATTTAAAGCTGTGCATGGAAGTAACAACAAAAAAGGCTCTAAGTTTTACTGTTCAAAATGCACGATATATATCAAACTCACAAGTTGTTCACAGGTTGACCTCTCATGACCACTTTGCTACTGTAAATAAATTTCGGTTCTCAAGTAGGATTTAATGACGTCATACTTTCCCAATTGTGTACATATCCAAGGAAAGGGTTGGTACGGAGGACTATGAAACATTTGATTTCAGAAAGACATAACTACGATTGACTAGAACTAATTGCAGAGTCTATTAATAAGACACCAGCGCGCAAAGATCGGGAAGTGTGAATATTGCCTCTGAGTTTTTGGAAACATAAGTTTCTAAGTATCGGATTACAAGGCAACTTTCAGACTTTATGACGTAGTTTTGATCACATTTAATTTCCCAGAGGGTATTTGTATGGACAAAATTGATACACTGAGACTTAAAATGCGATTCGCTTGATAAGTCTCTTTTTAAAAGTTCTCTGCTGGAGAATAAAGGACTGTCATCGTAATTTGTAGCAAATGCGAAAAATCGAAGATGCAATACAATGGGAAAATAAAGAAACTTACCAATTAGTGAGTTGGCTCATATTCGAAAATTGACATATTTTTAGATTTTTTAGGACAAATCGTGACATTTCTCTGTTGATTGATAGAAATGAGATTATGTCACTTCATACATGCGACATCTTCTGTACAAAGTAAGTTCTTTGAAAAAGTGATATTTACATGTAATGAGATTTTAGCAGTGAACCTGAAGGCAATAAATTTTGTATTTTGGACAAAACAAGCGATTGAAGTATTTATTTACAGGACGGAATACAAATTCAGCAGTGCAAATTTGTGCTCCTTTTCTAAGGAATTCTCATACTTACAAATCCATCAAGCAGATGAGATTATTGAAGACACCGATGTCAATTTCATTCTTATTGTTTCCTGTTAAATATCTGTGAAGGTATTAAAGATGCTTACTACATCGGGAAGTCCTCACTTTTCCTTTCTTTGTTATCTTTGAGGTATTTTTCAGAATGCTCTGCCATATATATGATTGTTTAAAACTGACACACCTTATTAACTTTTATATATGTTATAGTATAGTTATAAAGTGCCTTCTCTTATCGCAGCGTTGTGTGGAACGAACATGTCCTAAAACAGCTTCAGGGGATATGTTAAAAGTGAGCAACTAATTCATTTCTTCTTTCACCACAGCAATGTAAATATCTTCTATGGACCCTTAAATTAATTCAAAGAGAGTAACTCTGATCGTTATTATCCTCTTAATGACATTCACACCCCTAATATTCACATATGTAAAGTATATAGATTTCATTAAGCAGTAGACCTTTGAGTAAAGAGACCCCACAAAATTCCTGCTAAATTTTGTAACATTTTTAAAGTTCATGCAGTCGTCTTATTAAGTGTAAATTTGATATAGGCCTTTAATTCTCATTTTGGTATGTAGCATATTATATTTTATAAATTTCAGAATACTATCAAATTCTCTCCGGTAATATCCATAAAAAGATTTGCCTCGCATTTCTACTATGCAATTCATTTTGTATGAAACTCGACATAGGTTACACAAAGTATCACGTGAAAGGTGAACCTGTTCCTGCATAAACTGTTCCTGTAAAACCAGTGGTTGGGACTGTGGGTAATGCATCCCCCAAAAGGCGGAGAGATGATTTAGTACTGACTAGGGCTCGCATCGGTCACAAATACCTTACCCGTGCATATTTTCTTCACGGGGATGAGAGACCATATTGTATACCCTGTGATTGTGCTGTCACCGTCAGTCACATTCTCGTTGACTGTTGTGAATACACCCATATTTGCCAGAAGTACTATGCTGTGTCAGACCTGAAAACTTTATTTGAGCATATAGATTCTTCCCTCATTTTGGGCTTTCTCAAGGAAAGTAAATTGTTTAGAAATTTTTGACATGACTCCCGCATTTTCCTGTATCTTTTAGTGGAATTTGACCCTGTCTTTTTAGTTAATTGTACCCCAACATTGCACCTTTTTTCTTTTTCCAGATGACACTATATAACACAATCGTGTTGGTGTGTCGTAAAATCCCATCTAACTAACTAACTGCATAAACCATCCTGTTAGTATGAATGGAAGTTTTTTCCTACGTTTGAGGTTGAGGACTACCTTTGGTCTTGTAAATTTAACTGTTTCAGTTTGCCTTATCAGCGCTAGCTGTGTTAATCTGAGAAACTTCAGTCCATCGTCAAGTAACGTAACAAGCTTCACATGTCGATGGCATTTACTAAGGTTTTCAAGTGACACTTGCAATTAGAATGATCTCAGAAGTACCAAACTAATATCGAAACTGATATGCTACTTTTACTTACAATGACGTCAGACTGAGAAGATGTATGAAAGCGTTTTCTGGGATATTTGCTAAATCGTTACCAGACAAATCTCTGTAAATTTAAACAATATATATGGTATGAATACTTTAGTTCTTGTCTTTTCTTCAGTTCCTATTTCACAACATGTACCTAATTCAACAACCCTTGTCTTTCTCATGAAAACTTAATTTTTACCAATAGTTTTGTTGCAATACTTACAACACTTTTAAACTGGAAAGATCCAGGAACGATTCTTCTTTAATTGTGGTAATTTTATTGCAGGAGAGATTTCTAAATTGCAAAAGAGCAGGAAGAAATATAAGCATATTTACAAGTTGTGCGTTTATCTTAAATTTGTTACCACAATTACATGTTCTTCCTTCATTTGAATCACAAATATCTGATGATTTATGATTTGTGACACAATGTACGATGTAAAGGAAATGTTTGTTCCTGTTACTTTGTAATTTTGTTTGAACTGCTATTGTATTTTATCTTAAATCTAGTGTGAAACGAATTTTCGTTTTACGGACAATAAAGTTATCATAAACTTATCATAAATGCGTGGGACGGGTTGTAAAATCGACGAAATGGCTGAGAAACCCTTTTGACATTTTGGTATGCTTAGCAATGTTTTCTTTTGCTCACCGAGACGACTTTGGATGCCACAGGGATCGGTCTCTGACCTGTCTTGTTCACACTTTACACCGCAACAATTTTATCTATTATTGAAAGTTTCATCTGAACTACCTTTACTACCCTAATGATGCACAAATTTATACATCGAGCTTCGCACAGACCCAATTGCAACCACACCGACATGTTTATACATTACTTACGGCCCTTTGGAAGGTATAGAGGCAAATTTAAAGTCCGAAATTAGTTTAAATTTAAGCCATTAGTGCCACATAACTTATATTTCCAAGAAGAAAGAAAGGGAAATAATTTCATAGTGATGGGAGAAAGGAAAATTTCCTTTGTTGTTCTTCTCAACAAAAAGTTGATAAGTATGTAGACTCGTCAAATTTTGTCATATTTCATGACAAATAATCCAGAATTAATGTTTCTGATTTAGGTTGGCCGAAAAACAATGAAATATTTCTAAAAAAATATGTGAAATATTTCTAAAAAAATATGTGAAACATTGCAAATTTCCACAATCCGCGATCATAGTGATGTAAATTAATGTTTTATAATTAAGACTGAACTTTACAATCTTGGCACAAGAGTACTTGACAGTCAATATGGCGGAAAAGCATCGAAGAAGTAAAACAATACAGTAGGAAATCCCTCAAAAAATAAGGAAATAATTAACAAAAATGCAAAAAAAAAAAAAACTCAGAAAATAGTCATTAAATATATATTTCGATTGAAAACCGAACTTTAAAGCAAATTGTACAAAAATTTCAAAGCATGATTTCTGATATGATATGGAGGACTCCAAGCTAGCCAAGATGGTGGAAACAACAAGATGGTTGGCAATGGAACGATTAATGTATAAAAATAATATGAGAAATAATCATTAAAAATACTTTTGACACGGTTTCCCCTAACAACTGGCCATATTTCGTAACATATGGTCCGAAATGATTTTTTAAAATACTAATTTTGGATTCAGGTCAACCAATTTGGTGGAAAAAGCAAAAAGGCCGCTAATGCAATAATCACGTCATTATATTATAATCATAGGTTAAACCTAATCTGTGCCCATATTCCATAGTAAATATTCCAAACGTATTCTTCTGGACATTTTTTGCAGGATTCAGGTCAATCAAGATGGCGGAAATAGCAAAATTGACGCTAATGTTAAAATTTCAATAAATTATAATAATAGAGGAAATAGTCCTTAAAAATATGTGTGTTACTGTTGCTCTTTGTATTTGGCCATATTTTGTGCCAAATATATCGAACATATATTTTTTAAAACATTTTTGTTGAAATTCAGGTCATCCAATATAGCGGAAGAAACAAAATGGCCACCAGTGGTATATTAACAATATTTTATGTCAATAAGGAAAATAATTCGTAAAAAATATTTGTTAAACATTTAAACCTAAAATCTGTCCATACTCTGTAATAAATATTCAGAACGTGTTTTTTGGACATGTTTTACAGGTTCCAGGTCAACAAAGCTGGCGAAAATAACACACAATGGCGGTCCAAATAGTTATTATATTGTTATAGATTATTGAAGTAATGACAAAAAATATGTTTGACACACTTGCTGTTAATATATGACCATATTTTTATGCGAAACAATAAAACAATATTTTTATAACATTTTTGTTGGAATTTAGGTCAACCAAGTTGGCGGAAAAGCACAATGGCCGCTGATTTGTACAAATTCAAAATAGCATAATAATAAGGAAAGTAATCCTTAAAAATGTTTTCAACACTATTAAGTCAGATGACTGTCCATATTCTGTATAAATATTCGGAAAGTATTTTTCTGAACATTTTCTGGAGGAAAAAATATTTTTTTAAGAATATTTTCTTTATTATAATTTACTGTACAGTGGAAAATTTTCAAGGGGGTTTAATTTTCGCGCTTTTCTGCGAACTAGTAACTAATCGCGAGTTTAAGACCCGTAAAATACTTCCCTTACTCTGAAAAAGACTATGCTGGTTAATCAAACGGCAGATTCTTCCCTCCACAAATACATGTGCAAATTGAAGGTACAGAATCGCAAAAAAAATAGCCTTGCGGAAATTTCCCGTTTTGCCGCCATTTTGTTTTTGGCAACCATTTTGAATGAGTGAGATCCAAAATATTTACCGTCACTACTTGATTTTGTGCTTAAGAGACCATAAGGTTTCCAAAAAATATCGGGTTCGAGAGTTGTGGGGGTGCCCGTGAGGTGCCCCTGGCCCAAGGCCTTACAGTTTGACCAGTTGAGAATACCACGTCAAACTATTACGAAATGAACTTTATATGATTATTTATTTTCTTTGTTCATAGCAAGAACTACAACACATTCTGCATTTAGGGATTTTCTGTACAAGTCAGAGTGGGCATTACATGTTTAGAACTTACAGGTTCGTTAAGTTGAAAAGATCATTAAAAGCCCCGTTCTCAATTTTGTTCAAGTCATTTCTAGAAAGGTTTCTGTGAACAAATGTAGAGTATAAGTACAGTAAAAAGTACAGTAAAGTACAGTAATTGTATCAAGCTTTCTTTATTTTCAATGTGGCACAAGGAAAACAAAGTCAGTTTTTGTTGAAGGACAGGAAGCAGCTTGCATATTTTTCCGGAAAGAATCTAAAATTTATTATAATCACAATGTAATACACATTTTGGTATCTTATCACATCTTGAGTAAACAAATTGTTGGATATTGTTCTATATGCCAACTGATAATGAAGCAAATCGGAAGATAGGCTTATATATAAACATTTCAAGATATTGAAGTTGTACTCACAAATTCTCTAGACTATTTAGATGGATAAAAGTGTTCTCTTGCAATTCTTTTAAATTGTTTCTTGATAAGTCTCTGTAACGTATGGTGAAAGATAAAAAATAATCATAATCCTTCACTTCTCTGCAAATGTCTATTGATACGTCATGCACAATTCTGTATATAAGTAAAGATTACCAGGTCCATTGATAGGGTTGATCCAGGGATAACAATTAACAAAAACATTTTGCATACTTTTTAATAAAGTTTATGTACTTTGTCGGGGTAACAAAACGCCAAGTATGAGACACACCAACGCCTTCAACCATATGTTACTAATATCTTCAGTCTTTAATAATTTAAAAGATGAACTTGTTGTGGTCTATAAGTTACATACCAATATGATACTCAGTCATTTTTAGTCTTTAATGTGTATTTCCCCAAATCATAGACACAATCGCTAAACAAAATTTTAGGTTATTTGATTTTAAAAGACAAAATTCCTTTTCCTTACTTCTACGGTAACACCATAACACCTTTTGATAAAGCATCCTTTTGAAAACTGACGATTGATTCGAAACTTATGATTCCTTTTTATCTCAAAAGATTTATGCTAATAAGCAATAACGTTGTGTTCCGAAACATCTCTACCATTAAAAAATAAAAGTAAAAAATATTGGCTTAATCTACAACAACATTTAAGGTTGCCCTCTTTTTCGTGGAAGAGCGGGTTCAGGCCAAATTTGGGTCACACATTAGCCACAAGGCAGCCATATATGATACATTAGGGGTTTGTCATACCCCGAAACATTGTGAAAGGAACTCTGTTATATAATAAATCGATCAGACAAATGGACAATATGTCCAATGGTATTTAGAAGTTTCCGAAGTCTCAATACAGCATGATAGCATTAAAGTTTGAAAACAATCATGAAAAACCGGAAAACCGTAAGGCATAATATTAACAGGATACCATTCCGGTGGTGGAGGTGAAAGGATTTTAAAGTTAGAGGGAAATGAGTCAGCAAACGAAATCAATAGTTGATATGATAATAGAAGCCAATGGCGACGAAAGTAAATTGAAACATGAGACACCCTTCAGATTAATAATGTGGGCCTTGGGGTACTTCAAAGCCATTGGTAGGGGAACCCGGTATTTCTGAGAAGGAAAATTGTGAGTGTTAAACAAGTGGTGTTAAACTATTTTCAATCGTCAATATAATTTGGTGCGCATCAGCAGTCCACATAATCACGATATGGCAAGAGGCTCGCTCAGAATAATCATCCATGGGATTTTTGGAGTGATTAACGGTAATAAAATAGTTGAAAAGTATTTTTAAATACTGACACCACTTAAGTTGCCTTACAGGAATAGTAAAGAGGTATGTAACTGCAATGGTTGGCACAAAGTACAAGCAAAAGTCTTTGTGTTAAAATGACTTTATTAATTCATCCTTCTACATACATTCATAAGTTTTGCTAGTCTGTCTTCCTAGCTTTTTCATTTTTACAATACTGAATGCCAAGGGGCTTGGACGATCTGCTACCATGGCAAATCTAGCCCAGAATCCCGAAAAATCTACCCTTATTATTATTTTCCAAAATGAAAAATGGAACTCACAGGTTTTTCAAGTAGAAAAGGCAAATAAAAGCTCCACTTTCAATATGTTCTATTTCGTTCCATGTTAAGTCTCTGCGAATCCATAAAAATGTTAGTAAATATTTGCACCGTCCGAATACTGTTTCACAAATATAAATACATATATATAGTTCAAGAAAAATAGCATCACACTAGTAATAATCAAATACCATAAATCGAAGATGGTGAAACATATCTTAAATGTTCGGACCACACAGGGCCTTTCTCAGTTTGGCCAAAAACCAGCTTAACAACAAGTGAACTAAAGAACACGAAAACAAATGTTTTGAAAAAGAAATTGTTTGCCAAATAACATTAGCGAGGTTTTCACGTGGGTTGATTACACTTTCCTGACATATGAACCAAAGATTTAAGAATTACCAATGTCTTACTCTACTTCAAACTTATGATTTTCACTGTGTCGTATGAAAAGACAACAAATCTACTTCTTTGCAATATGATACACACTTAGTAAATGCACCACCTTTTTGATCAATACAGTATGTTTAAGAACAATGAAAACCTGATAAAAATTAACAAGGTAAGCTATTTTGCGATAAAAAATATCAGTGAGAAGGGCAAGGTTTTATCATATGGTGAAACCCAACTCCCTGGCTGCACTCACAAAGATGCCAGACTACGTAGATTAACAAAGGCCTCCTTTTGAAGGTTTCGTAGATAATTTAGAGATAGATCTCTGTGGAGTATGGAAAAAAACGTAGATAAAGATCATATGAATTTCGCACTTTCTGATGAAGCATATATGTCATATTTATATAATTATATAATGTACAACTTTTGAAACTTTTTTGCCCATTTGAAACGCTTCATGGTTCTTACCAAACGCGTACTCGCTTTTGACATGACTGCCTTGCGTAATTTTTTTCCTTCGCGTCATAACAGCATTTAATCGGTTCACGCACTTGTTTTGAAAATCACATTGGTACAAAATAATACTAAGTCCTAACGTTAGCGAGTGTCTCATACGGGTACATTAAGCTTTCCTGACTAATAAATCAAAGATTTAAGTAACGTCAATGTCTTATTTTATTGAAAACTTAACTTTCTCACTATAACCCATGTGAAGATAGCACACCTGCACTACATTGCAATTTCATACACACTTGAGTAAATACACCACCTTTGTGATCCATACCGTATGTGTAAGTATAATGAAACCTGAAACCGTTTACGAGGTCAGGTATTTCTGTCATGAAAGGCATCGATGGGGAGGGTTTATAAATTTTAAACAGTAAAGCCACACTCACAAAAACGCCAAACTAATAAGATCAACAAAGGCCTCCTTTTGAAGATTTTCAAGATACATTTGAGACAGATCTCTGTGGAGTATAGATAAAAAAGTAAATAAATACCACATAAATTATGGAGTTAAACTCAGAAATGGTAAACCTGCATATTAATAGAAGTTAGATACTTAGATGAGGTTTTACGGCTCAGTTAATAGAAATTTGAAATATTCAAAATATGCATTGAATAGCTCCTATGCTTTTTGTTGAGATAAATTGAAAGTGCTTCATGTACTTTGAAATATTTATGGTATTTGAATTCTAAAACTCCAAATTTGTTGAACAGCTTACTTGAACCTATTCTCAGCCTGGATATAAAAATGAAACCCCAGTTCACGTGAACATTACAGCTATAATTTTTTGAGTGTTGTTGTAAGTACGAGAAAGTTGTCTGTCTACTTCGCCAGCGTTAATTTTCGGTTTACTTGACGAGTTAAAAGTGGAATCCCTCCTTTAAATTAGTTGAAGAAATAAACATTGAAACACTTACAAGACTTGTAATTTTGAGAGATACAAGAACGGCTCCTTGCTTATTGTTGTTAATTTGTTTCTTGAAAGATCCCTATAATGTTAATATATGATACGAAATATAAAACCTTAACAGCCGCCAAGCATCTACCGGGACCTATTAAAAAGTACAAATTGTTCTTTGTATATCAGAGTAATTCCTGGCTACGAAATATATATCCAAGACTGTCTTGCATAATAAGGCTACATATGCTCTGCATTGTAAACTTAATATTGCATCCCATGCCTCATAATTGAGTACCGGTGACTTCAAACTATTGCAACATGCCATCTCTAATCATTATATATATATATATATATATATATATATATATATATATAACGCTAATTCCCCCCTTAAGGCGAAAGTCTTTATATCTTCC
>WURT03085690.1:0-12893 GCA_009936505.3 Holothuria glaberrima | reverse complement strand
CTTTAAGGGAAAGGTTAATACTTCAGTTACTCTGTGTCTTATTTTCACTATCAACAATTGTGTTTCATGTAAACAAACTAAATGTACTACACTAAAAGCTTTCAAGCACCCAATGAACAGTGTAACATAGTATTTTATGACCTATCAATTCAACCAGTTGCTGGTTTTACATTCAACTGTATTGGTAACTTTGTGTCTGTCCTACATACAGTAGTAAATGACATATCATGTAGATATACAGTATTACGAAACATGTTCCAGGGCTTGAAATTTCTGAATCTTTTCTACATAAGCTTGCCAAACTTACGCTCACTAGCCTGAAGGGCAGTTGTGCTAGCCTTTAAAGGCATAGGTTACTACTGTACAGCTACACATTTTTCACTAGCCCACGGGGCTTTTCATGGTTAATTTTCAATAGCCCACGTGTGGTTTGAGTTAGCCCCTGGCTAGGGGGCTTATGGATTTGTTGAGCTCTGACATGTCCTAGTTTCTAAAATATTGGTGTGGGATCAGTAGAGGCAGATATTGAGACTTGAAATATCAGACATTGGTACAACCTGACATTGGTGAAATCAGTTTGCCTTTAATTAAAATTTAGCTGAAGTTTGAGAACCACATGTGTTTGATGTTCAGTAGGTTTCTTTGCTCTTGCTTTCAGTATTTTAATCAGGTTGAATGTGATGATACTGTAGGTTTACAGTTTGACTCAACCGATCACAGTTACAGTATTTGCCGTCAGCAGTATATATTGCCAGAGGATCAGATTAGTGAAAAGAGTTGTATGAACTGTTAATATAAGAGAGGTTTACTTCTGTACCAGATTATTTGGTTTCAAATTGGTACATTTACAGTTAATAATAGAGCATTTGTAAAGCGCCATCTATCTATGTAAACATAATCACAGTTATATATACATAAGTATGTACTTTTATAAGTTAGGATTTGGGTGAAATATAGTATGTAAAAGGTGACTGGTGAAAAAATTGTTTCACCTGAGCCTTGGTTTTAATTAAGGAATAAATCGCATTTGGCGGACTATTATTGGTGAATAAACTGTCGAGACTCCAAATGGCAAAACAACGGACGAGGCGAAGCCGAGTCCGTTGTTTTGCTAAATTTGGAGTCGAGACGGTTTATGAGACAATAATAGTCCGACAAATGTGGTTTATTCCTATTCTACCATGTGTAGAAAAAGTTGGTACCTGTAAGGTACTGTACAGTACGGTAGCTTGCCATTTGCCATTGTGTATACTTCATCATGGTAGAGGTTTTTTTTCTTTAGACTGGTTGTTGCTGACCAGGGTTGATCTTTGTAAAGTGCTTTGGAACCTTATTGAAGAATGAAGATGATCTATTGAAAAAATTCAGTCTAATTATATCATTACAGTACTTATGTGTTTTGCATCAAAACAGGTCTGATTGGGCAAATTTTTTGTACATAAACTTTTATGAAATTGCACATTTAAAAAAATTTTAGGTATAAGTAAGGGTATCACTTTACAGAATATCATGTTGCATACAAGACACCTATCAAATTTGCCTCTTCCCATGGAACGCTTTTTCTGCTTTATATATATTTATTTTTTGTACTGTTTGAAAATGAAGAGATTGTGTCTTTGATAATTTTTGTAGGATTCAGGATAACGGGATCTCTTGCATTAGCAGAAACAAAGGAGAGAATGCTGGACCTGCAACGAACAGCGAGTAAAGCAAGGTGAGTTTAGGGATCGTCTATGATTTCATCATTTTCACAAGAGTTCAAAAGGGGGGGGGTGGAGTGAAGGGGAAGTGGGTAAAATACCCCTGCAGATTTTCCAAAGTATAAAGAAGATGATGAATTTTTTGTTGAGAAATGCACGACTCTTTATGTACCTTGATCTGTGTGGGGAGGGTAGGGTTATATGCAAAGAACAGGGTTCACAATATAAACTAGATACCTCAAGTGAAAGGTGTGCAAAATCATGTGCAAAAATCATGCAGGACTCATAATAGTAAGGCCAGTGGGTTTTGGGAATGCATGGCTTTTTTGTACTGGAAATTTGAAGGCTGACAGCTAGGCTTGAAATCAGACTGGTGCTCTTGGTCAAAATGGACAAAAGTGCCAGAAGCTGTTTTAACTTTGCCAGCCATCAAAATACATAGGGTACCCCTCTTCTATTGATAGATAAAGTTTTGCAAGTATGTTATCAACTACAATGTTGCCACTGAATGAGAGATTTAGAGTGGGCCTTGCTGGTGGCCCCCAGTTTTAGACTGGGATGACCCCACATAAAATTGCATGGGTTTGAGGACCCCTGGGAGAGAAAACGTAATGTACAGTAATCCCTGTGAGAAAAAGTTTTTGGAGGAAGATTGGCAGTGGAGGTAAAAAATTAAAGTTGGACAGATTTCTGCCATTTTAAGTAGCATTTTGAATGAAGTTTCAAAGGGAAACCACAGCCCTATGAAAGAAGCCCTCATGGTACACAAATTTGAAAATAGGGTGAAAAGGCAAACTCTTGAGCTTTCATAAGAGGGTATTATTGCCTTCATGTACCTGTTGGAATTTATTCAATGGTCCAGAGTTTTATGATAAAACAGACAAAATTTAATGTGAAAGTCAATAGAGGAAAGAACTTGATACACTGAGTGAAAGTTGAGTAAGGAAATGTGATATAAGCCATATCTTGTGAGTCCCTCCTATTTCATAATAAGATTTGCATATGTAGCTACATTTATTCATGATGTAAGTGAAAAGAGAAATTGCCTTGTAAAATCATCAGTATCGGATGGATTCTTGTGGGGGTTATGGTCATTTTGCACATTTTCAATGCTTATTTCTTAACAGACCTTTACTAGACCTCTGGTTGGATAAGGGATTGTGAAGAAGAATTTAAAGCTGCTACTTTTGGATTAGATAACTTTAGGTCTACGCTTGGATTCTGTTGTTTGACGTATGTGTGGAGATGCAGAAGTAATTGCTTTGCAGAAGATAAAACATGTTTTTAATGGATTTATCATGTTTATACAAGGTTTCTGCCTTTTGGCTAAAGATCATGTGTAGTACAGTATGTATTCTTTTCAGCCAGTCTGGAACAGGGTCACATATGACAGACTTAAAAGTGTAGAGGCCTGAATACCTTCAATATTGTCAGTTCAAGTATATCGCCCGGGTGGTCTTGTGTGGACTTTGCTTGTTGGCTTCAGTTGTTTGGACTAGAGAACAAGGGATGAAATATTCGGGTTTACATTGCAATTTGGATTTGCTGAAACCACTCATGAAAACTGATTTCAATTTAGCTTAAAAAAAGTCATGAATCAGTTTTTCTCATGCTCTACTTGATTTTAATCTTCCACAAATATTTAATTGCCAGTTGTAATTATTGCTCATCAAGATTGATAAATTGCAAATCAATTTAGACATTGTTTATTAAATACTGCCTATCAGGTCTCTCACTCGGTTTTGTCTGTTGTGACAGATTGCATTTATAAAATTAGGAAAAATAATGCATACCATATTTGTTACCTAAAAAAATTGCATTTTGTAACTTCGCCATTTCAACATTATTGTTTCATATTCTGTCATTAGAGCAATTGGAATCGACTGTGACTTTATGTCTCCCACTGAGCTGGAGAAGATGATACCCTGGATGTGGACACAAGACTTGCAGGGTGCCCTCTACATTCCTGGAGACTGTGTAACTGATCCCACCACTACATCAATGGCTCTAGCAAAAGGGGCAAGACAAAATGGTATGGCATATCATTGTGTAAGATCTGCATAGACAGCACACCAATAACCCCAGGGAAGTCCTTAAATGTCACCTTATAAATTAAGTCAATGTGGGCCATATTGGTGAACAGTTGTACTCAATTTTTATGAATATGTAATGTAAACTGATTTGAAATTAAGTTATGCAAAATGAAAACATGCAGAGAGTTCTTCCCCCATTTTGCATTATATCCTTCTGTTGTGCAAGGGTGAAATTAAGGTTACCTGAACCAGGAGCCACTTTCAGTCAAAAAGTGTTGACCTAGTTTTGGTACAACTTGGAGACACTTTATGTTTACCAGGAGATTGTAACCAGCTACAATGATGTACGCATGTTAGGGACTTCAAGGAAGACAGACGCTGCTTTCAGTAAAAAAGTGGCACCTGGTAGCATTTTTCTTGGGCCCAACGGGTGCTGTTTGGTTGGTGCCTGGTTAACTTCATCCTTGCTACTGTGTGCAGACTTACATTTTAAAAACAGTGTTGGGGGGGGGTTGGGGGCCACCTCCCTTTTATAGCTCTTGTTCAGTCAAGTATTCAAATGTACCTAAGTTTAAAAAGATAGTGTATGATTTATTTGTGTATTTTCATTTTTCATGCCATCTAGGGGTTAAAATTATCGAAGGGGTGAAAGTAGACAAAGTGGAAACAGAGAACGAGCGTGTTAGTGAAGTACACACCAATCAAGGATCACTGAAGTGTGAATACTTCATTAACTGTGCTGGCATGGTAAGCTCAGATATTTGGTTTATTTTTTTTCACATTTAATTTCAAATGATAGGAACATTAAATGACAAATTGTGTGATAACAACTGCACTAAGAAATGCTGTAGGGCTTTCCAGGTAGTGATACTCCATGACAAAAATGAAAATGGAGAACTACACAAAGGGAGTGGGAGAAAACTGGCAGACAAACAATAGGAAAAACCCAGTAGTGTGGTTGCTGAAGTTGCGGAAGTTTCTTTTCCCATGGGAAGAAAAAAGGGGGAGGAGGGAGGAAGGGAGGTTGAATATGTGTTAATATGACAGGCTTACAGTTGTTCTGTATATGTTGGAATAGTATGGTTTCAAATGTTTGCTATAATTTTAGTAATTTTTAGCAAGTTCCTGGTAAAGTGGCAGCTTCTTGCCTTGCTTCACTTGAACTTTACAATTACACGTGCGTTGGTGTTGTCACATCCTTGGTTTTAATTCTGTACCATTATTCCACGTTCTGTTTTAAAAAGCTTGAGTCTCAAGAACTCTGCTTGTTATAAATTCCCAATGAGTGTGTTTTTTTTTATTAAATATTAGAGGAGACCAGCCAATAAACTGACCAGTGCTGGAGTATTTCTTAGCCTGGTTTGTCCACAGAAATTTTATGCATATAGACCAAATGTCACGTGATGAAAGAATTCCACTACCATGAATGGTCAAGTTTAAGGTGTTCCTATAAAGGCTACTGGATTAGAAGTTTTAAGGTAGACTAGTTTAACCCATCATTCATTAAAATTCAGTGTTTTTCAGAAGAATCAAGTTGTGTGACAAAATTTAATAAAAAATACAGGAAAATAATTGATACCCATTGTTGGTTGTTACCAAGACTTGTCTTCTCTGTGTTCTTTTGAAAAATTTCTCAAGTTACATGTCTCAGTTTGTCACTTACTATTGTTTTACTGTGTGACTTGCATACAAGAACTTGACGAGTTACTCATTAAGTGGAGATTTTTGGTAGATGACCACCTACTGTCATTTTGGTGTGCCATCTTGTATCATGGTAGCACTCCATGTATGCAGTGTACTGTTAAAGCATATCACTAGATAGACATGAATGAAATATCAGTATTAAAGTTTGACACATGAAAATTTATTATTCTGTAAATAGTGACCCGGTGTACTGTTTTGATATTTTTAATTACTTGTTTCCTTTTCAGTGGTCTCATGAACTTGGCCTTAAATGCAACCCAGGAGTTAAGGTTCCCTTACATCCAAATGAACACCAGTACCTTATAACAAAGCCACTTGAGGGCATCGATCCTCTTGGCATGCCATGTAAGTAATAAAAATGACATTTAATATGAATAAGACAGATGCTCCCAAGATTACTAGCCAATTTGGAAATCAAGGTAAACCTGGAAAATGAGTTCTTCCTTTTCCAGATTGGGAAAAGTCAGGAATTTGATGAAAAAATCCCTCAAACCAGAGAAAAGTCATGGTCTTAAATTGCCCTTGATAACAAGGAATAAAAAGGAAGTGATTGCATGTTACATTTTGTTTCATATGCAAATGGCAAAAAGATTAAAACTAGAAAAAGGGTACAATTATTTTCTTGGAAATGCAAAAATACATCTCATGTATTCATCAGAGGAACTTTTTTTTCTGAGAAGCTGGGAACTCTGTGTTTTTTACCTCCCCCTTCATTTTGTTGTATGAGCAGTGCGAGGACAGGAATTGTAAAAAATACTCAAGGGCCAACAGCGGCAGAGCTTCCTTGTCCATTGGTAGTTTTCAGGAAACAAGTAGTATATAACTGATAAAGTAATGCAGAGCTGTTAAAAGTATGAGTAGCCAGAGCAACACATACTAAGGTTCATATGAAAGTATGATGTAAAATGAGCAATTGATTGTCTGCATGAGAAAGATGGACCGTGATGGGGTAGTTTCAGCAACAGTAGTCTTTCATTGGCTCAAATTTTGGCAGAATTACATTCGACTGCAAGGATTGGCTTACCATAGTGAAGCTCTTTAGCTTCGCAAATTGTTTTGTAAATCACAGTTTATTTTACAGAATTAAAAATTCAGTACAAAAGTACAAAAGTGAGTTAATGAAGTCCCAAATTATTGCTCAATCTACCAGATGGAGCGATTAAGCTCCTACATTTTAAATCTCAACTCAGGAATGTCCTGTGAAGATGGAAATTGGACCATTGGATTCATTTTTCAAGCTTTGCAACATGTATTTTTAAATTCTTAGACTTTTGTTACACTTTCAGTGTATGTTTTGACAATAAGAGCAGTCTGATTGGCTCAAGATGTGAGATGTTACAGAATGAAGTTCTGGCCTGCTTGGCATAGAGTATCTTTGCAAACTGTGCAAGCCACTTCAGTGAATACAACTTCTGGAAAAGAGTACACACTCTGTCAATAATTTGGCAACAGTAAATTCTTGCACATTTTATTACTAATCTAGCCCCTGAAGTGTATGTTTCTTGTTTCCTTCCAGATATACGAGACTTGGACAATGAATGTTACATCCGTGACTGGGGGCAGGGACTTATGACTGGGGGTTTTGTAACTCCAGGTAAACCAGTCTTCACTAAGGGTATACCATACCCTGCAGAGTTTACATCACTCCCTGAAGACTGGGATGCCTTTCGTAAGCAATAATTTTTATCAATTTTGAAAATTTAGTACTTCAAGTGCAGATTGTTTTAAAACCATATCCCTTTTCAAGTTTGGCCTTGTCTTAGTGGGTTTTGTTGTCGACCAGACTTGTGCGAGTAAGTGTAATGTCAAGTGAGGTAATAAGGTTTTAAATACAAGTATTAGCACATGTTTTGCATGAGCAAGACTACAAAATTAAAGTTAGAAATGAATTCTCCGTAGTATGAGCACACATAGGTGTGCCAGAAATAGAGTGTGAGTTTATGCCTGAGGCAGGTTACTCAACTCACCTTCAAATCGCCAGTTCTTGGCTTAGAGTCAAGTACTGTAGCAACTCCACTTGCCTTACAGTCCAAGCTACTGGAGAAAACAGTACTGTTGTCTGAATGTTTTGCATTTGTGATGTTTTATTCAATCACTGGTTTTCTTTTTTCATTGCTTTCATTCTACTTAATGGGTAGCTTACCATCTCAGCTGACAGCAGTTGAAAAGTCTGTAGCATAGAAAACTTGTCTTTAATATGCATTGATTGCTAGTACTATGGTCTTTTATAGCTGCTATTACATATGTGCCTGTGGCTGTTATGGCATCATTATAGGAGTCAGGGTTTTGATTTAAAAAATATTGGGAATGGCCAAAGCCTAATAAGCATGTACTCAATACAAGAGTCCTGTTGTTGACCATGATCACTTTTACAAATATTGCACACAATTTTTATTGATGATTGACATTTTTTGTTGAGAATTTGTTTTTGTGAATGGTTGATAAAACTTGCTGTATTGCTGACACATCATTTTTGTACGAAGTTATGTGAAAGGTTGAAGCACTTCATTGATTAAATTGGCTACAGTTCCAGTGAGGTAATGTGAGATTTCTTTGAGAACCTTCCCTGATGGATGACTAGGTCTAAACTAATCTCTTATCATAATTAAGGGGTGGAAACTGTTTTGATTCAAATTTGTCATTTGGATTCATGGTAAGTAGTTGCAAATAGTGAACCAAATTGATTCACCAATGGATTGTTTTCATTTTTAGGTCCAGTACTAGATGGTTTTTTGAAGAGAGTCCCAGCAGCTGAGAAAGCTGAAGTCCAGCAGCTATTCAATGGTCCTGAGAGTTTTACTCCAGACATGTCCCCTTTAATTGGACCTGCCTCAGAGGTGAGTAACCACTTGCTAAATTGATGTCAGCCCCTGTAAAAAGCTAAAACAAAACAGAAAATAAACTAGCAATAGATTAAATGAAGAACATCATGTTGGTAGTTTTGGCTTTGTGGTGTCAGTGGAGGTTATAAAAATGTATAAACTGCTTTTTAGAAGAAAGAAATTTTCATTTTAAGGTACCTATTGGATGGCCTAGTGGTTTATAGACTGTTTGGCCTAGTGGTTAGTGCATCTGCCTTTGAGTCCGGGGCTCATATTCTGGTTGGATCATAGAAAGTCTTTAAAAATAGAACCTGTTGCCTTCTTGCTGGGTGCTCAGCATAAGGGATTAGCAAAGGAATAATAATAGATGTGAAAATTTTAGTGGTAACACCCCAATGGCTGCACTGGTTAGAATAGCCACCTAGGGACTTGAGAACATTTAGGAATTACATGATTGTGATGGATATTTGAGAAGTGCTTTGTTTCTATTGCTGTTTAAAAGTACTATATAAAAACGGAATATTACTATTATAATTTGGCCATCTTTCAGGTCGACAACTATTTTGTAATGGCAGGATTCAACTCTGCTGGTATTGCCGCTAGTGGTGGTGCAGGAAAGTTACTCGCAGAGTGGATTCATGAGGGTCGACCTTCCATAAACACTTGGCCAGTGGATGTTCGACGTTTCAGCAAGTACCATAATAACAAAAAATTTCTACGTGACAGAGTGTCAGAAATTGAAGGTATGAGCCCAGGAACATTAGTGAATAGAAAATCCAATTGAATGAAAGTATTGATTTTAATAATAGACCTGAAAGCTGTTGTTTGTCTGGACAGGTCTTGGATAACCTTTTAATAGTTTGGCTTTCTTAAATAGACTTGTTTACTCACCAGAGTTCCACAATTTTCTTTAACATGCAATATTACTTGGAGAATTGTGAATGAGACATTTGTATTTGAATAGTACTATTGGACTGCAGGTTGAGATGAAACAAGCCAAGGTTAGTATAATTGCCAAGCTCAAGTCTTCATAATAAAACTTATGTATTTTAACTGTTGAAAGTGTATGCTTGCAAACTTATGGTACAAACATGTTCCTTCTTAGCTTTATTTTTCTATGAGTGTGTTTATGAAAGATTGAAAAGGGCTATTTACACAAGGTGATTTTTGCTTGGGTCAGTGGCAGGAGACAGGGGCATGACAACAAAATTGCACTGTTAAAGCTGTGCCTGCAACACAATGGCATGACGCTTGTGATGTCACATGCACCATGACATATTTGGTGTAATAGTGTGGGTCATTGCAAGTAGGACTAAATAACCTGACCAATCAGGTGAGAATAGGTCACATGCTCAGTGTGGACTCCTGCACAGCACACAAGCCAGTACCCTGGACTCATTGAAAGAACAGGCTTTCAAAATGAATGTCCTCATACATGCCAAAATTTATATGACAGACAAGTGAATGGTGGATGTACATCTAGTATGCATGTGGTAAATGGGCCATAGAGAAAAGCAGCAATGTCTTACCCAGTACTAGTGTGTCTTATTTATGGCAGTTTCAGATAGGAAAAGTCAGTGGAGGATAGCCAGAAGCTTAAAATGTTGTATTTTATCAGTGCATTTCATAAATATGTAATGGATGTTTAGGTTAGAAAATGCCCATTTAATACATTTGCATTACATGTGTGAAATACCAGTATTCTTTTCAATTCTGTGGAAGTTGATTCACAAACTGCCTTGGGATAATGCATATTTCTACCCCCTGGTGAAAATGTAGTTTTATGGTCTGCCATTCTACAGTCATAAATTCATTTTCTACTCTGCCCTGATTACACAGTGATTTGTTTTTGCCATGTCAGACCTACAGTAACTTCATTTATGCTTTCTCTCAGGTCTTCATTATAGGATAGGCTTCCCAGGGACGGAGTATCAGTCCGGCAGAAAGTTGAGGTGTTCTCCTCTCTACGCCAGTCATGCTGCATCAGGTGCTGTCTTTGGGGAAAGGAGTGGGATGGAAGTGCCCAAGTGGTTTGCCAACATGAGTGACACAGGTATGGAAAAGGTTTAACCCAGGTCAATTTATTGGTAGGAATCCTTTTACTGAGCCCATACAGCAAGTGCTCATATCTGATGTTTATGGGATGAAGTGGATGAGAATGTGATACAACCCCCCCCCTTCCCACCCCAGGAGTGGGATCAGTCCATTTGTGGATAATCTCCTATTCAAAGCTGGTACCTATTTTCAACTGGGGAACCAGAGTAGTTGGAGTGAAATATCTTGCTGAACATTTATATCAGGGGTGAGCAACCTTTTTGAACACCGGGCCAAATCATGTTGCTGTGACCATCTGAGGGGCTGCAGTGGAATAGAGAGGTGTATATAAGGGTGGCATCTTACCACCACTCCTCCCCACCCCTCCCCTGTTAGAGTGACCAATGTGCCTGTCGAGCAGATCCACATGTGCTCAAATAATATTGTAGTATGGGCCTTCTAAATGTTGGCGAAACTTGCCCCCATGTAGTTTCATCTCTATTTTGTCGACAAAAATGTTAATTCAGATTTAGAATGCGTTTTTCAAGCGTACTTACGTCAAGGTTAAGTTGTGGTTAAATGGCAAGACGTACGAGGACTGAAAATGGGGCAAATCAAAATTGTTTCGCGCGCCACACAGGAGGCTGTGGTCCGCATTTAGCCTGCAGGCCGCAGGTTGCACACCCCTTACTTATATCCATACAGGACTCAAACTTATCCTTTATCAATTTGCTTGTACTGTAACTGCATCTTTTTGCTACAAAGAATGCCACACTCTTTTTATATTCACCTTTAGCAAACTTGTTTTTTAACAAGAAACATATCAACCTAAATAGTTATTGCAAAAATGTTGAAATTGTTGAAAGTCATAATCATCATTTCAGCAATGTAAAGAAGTATCCCCTAGAAAGCAAGCTGAGCATAATATCCATGTTTGACCATTTTATTACTATGTGGCATCAACTTGTGGCCTCAATTAACCCTTTTCCTCTGGAAACACTGGTAGGCATATTCAGAAAAAAATCACAAAAAAGAAAATACTTTTATGGTGTTATAGTGTTGTTGAGTAATTCAATGTAAAGTTTCTGTACATTTTCTATTTCCAGAGGAATATGGATTTGAATCCCAGACTGGGACATTTGGAAAGCCAGGATGGTTTGATACTGTTCTAGGAGAGTACTGGGCTTGCAGGGAAACTGTCTGTGCTATGGATATGTCTTTCTTTACAAAGTTTGAACTGAAGGTATGCAGAAGTACGGAAATTTAGTTTCTCTCACTCTGGCTGGGATGAGTTGGAAATGCCAAGTAGTGGACATCACTTTTCTGTAGATTTGGTCACTGCCCTTACCTTGTCTGTATTTGTGTCCCTAATAAAAGCTGCTGTGATAGAAGATTGTTTTCATTAAATTGTTACATTTTCTTGCCACCCCCTCTCCTCCCAACCCCAACCCCCCCCCCACCTTTTCCCAGTGGCTGAGATATCAAGCTTTGCAGAGAAGTCCCATAACTTTTTTCTTTCACTACTCAGACCAGTAAACCAAACTTTTGGTCAGTCTGTAGCCCATTTTTACTAGTCCTCATATCTCTGCCAAAAAGTTAAATAACATCTCACAGAGAGTTTCTGTTGTGCCCCTTTAGTTGGGAATTCCCAGGGTTACCTTAGTATTTCCCTGCATTACAACCTGATGTAGTGAAAGCCATGTGCATGCTGGTTGTGCAAGAACGGTAATTTGGACGTTAAAGTTTCTGTGTCCAATGTCAGGTAGGAACTTTCAAGAAACTTTTATGCCTAGGCCTATGTTTAGTTATGCAATAAATGGACATTTGTACCACTATTACCAATTTTAGTTTTGGTTTTTGGTTTTCAGTTGTGGCATAGCCCTTTCTTAGTTGCTTATAGGACTAGTAGGGAAGTTGTTTTTTACTAGTTTGCCACTGATCTACTCACATTTGATGAGCTGGCAACCACTTTCTAACCCTGCTTTTTCAGTTTCTTACCTTCTGAACAAAATTTCTTGCATAAATAATGCACAGTAGAAATATTCTTTCAGTTGGATATTTTCTTTGTGTATTTTAATACCTTGTCAAGTTTTCCAGCCAAAACATGTTCAGTAAATTTTTCAGAGATTGTTTGGACTTTTGCACTTTTGGAAACAATAGCTGTTGCATCTCCTTTTTCAAGTTTAATTGTTTTATGATTTGTTTTGGTGGTGTGGTGGTCAGACTTAAGTGATAACCATATTCTTGTCCATTCCTCTTTCACAGTCTGATGGTCCTGAAGCCCTAGAGCTTCTACAAAAGCTCTGTCCAAATGAAATGGACATGCCTGTTGGCCATGTGGTGCACACAGGAATGTTGAATGAATGGGGTGGATATGAAAATGACTGTAGTGTAGCTAGGTTAGCCCCTAATAGGTAAGTGCCACCTTTCAATAATGAAAATTCATGTATCACAGTGTGATGCAATCATTTACCTCATGAAATCAGAAATTCTGTCTTACTTTTGATTAAGTTTAACGTTTGAGGGTCGGGAAGCCAATTGGCTCATTAACAACCCTATACCAGAATGAGCGTGGATGAACACCGGCGAGATTCGCCTTC